>JARJEB010021284.1:0-17156 GCA_030264535.1 Liometoxenus newtonarum | reverse complement strand
TATATATATATATATACCTACCATTGATTTATTTCCCATACTTTCTTGTTATCAATTATTTCAAAATCCTAGGAAATTAATTAATTTTACATGCAGGTTCCTCTCAGCGTGTATGAATTTATATAAATTGCTTTCGATATACTGCACTAAATAAATCAAACTATTCCTAAATATATAAATATAACCTAAAAAAAGTAACTCTGCTAACAAAGCGGATGCTCTTTATTTATCAGAACAACATGGATGTGCGCAGGTACGCAGGTACGTAATTCAAAAATAAGAATCGAAAACAGCAGGCGCGGCTCCGAAAGCTTCGGAAAGTACAAGCCCAGGCGTGCACTCAATTCTTTCATTTACAAAACGTTCAATACTTGTGCAATATTGTATTTTGTTAACTTGTCCATTATTACTATTGTATAATTTCCCAATTTAAGGGTTTAATTTAAGGGGCTAAACTGTACAGGGGGCCGTCGAATAAACGAAATAAATGAACAAAGATCGGCAACGTAGGGAGCCAATATTTCCAAATCTAGTTAAATAAGTTCCTGCCTATTGGGTTACACTCTTCTATTTTGTGCAGGGGGCCGCAGAATTATTGAAGGTCAAAAAAAAGGGTGGGGGGGGCACGAAATACGAAAGTTTGAGAGGCGCTGCCCTAAACAATGGTTTTACATATGTACATATTTGAAATGCAAAATAATCGTAATACTGAACTTGCAGGAATTTATTCTGAACATTAACATGAAATCAAGGGTAGGTATAGATATTTTTTTTCCATCAACGTTTTCTCTATTTGTTGGTTTTTATAGAAAATTTGTAAATCATGTAAACTTAAGCGAAAATATGTGCAAAATGCCTGAAATACTTATTAATAAAGAAAAGTGAAAAAAAAATTGACTCTGCTCGGCTTTATGATCCAATGAAGGCGACGTAATTGCTATAATAAACCGGCAACGGGATGAGAAGGCATCCCCAGTTTTATTTCGTTGTTTTTCGCGATAATAAGAAAAAGAAAGACATGAAAAATATATTCCCGGCACAATGGATCATAGCTAATAATATTTATGACGTTACTTTTGAGTGTTCAATGTTTGAAATTTTCTCAATTTTTTTTTTTTGCTTTCGTTATGTATAAGTATAGCAAGGGAATTTATTATAATAGCTCTTGGCAAGGGTACGTGTCGCCTATTTTAAATATCGCAGGGAAATAAATAAATTTTGAATAAACGTAAGAAGAAAAAATAAAAAATAAATTTATTGTTTGGGAAAATTACAAAAGTTACAATAACATCCTGTGTAGGGAGATTTTTGGCACCGCATTTCCAAAGTCAATAATTTAATCGTACATAACCGCCCTCTGTCTTTAAAGTCGGTTTTCCTTACGTACTCGGTTCTCCAAATTTATACGATTCCAAACATCGTAAACACAAATTATGCAATTGTCGGCCAGTTTGGGCTGTTTTATTTGGATTTCATGAACAGGAACGAGTACAAAGTGAAATGGGAAACATGTTTAAAAACCGTTTTTGCCTGTAGGTATAATATGTGCTGATGTATTATACATTCTTAGCAAGAGCCCAACATTTGCTTAATTCAGTGGGCAATGGCAATCAAGGCAGAAATTCAACCTCTCCGATTCCAGGCGTAACCACACGACTTTTTAATCCTTCATCTAAGAGACTTGCCCAACACGCGCGCTTAAAACAAACTTTTTCGTTAAATTCCTACAGCGGTCCTGGATTTTCGTTTGCTTACGATTTACGTTATTTTATAGCATTTTCACGAGTGTACTACCCTTCTGCATTTTTAACTGAATCTGAAAAGCACGATAATCCTTAATTTCTTCCTATTATCCGGTCGGACGTATATCTACGACTACGGAACGCGCTTAGTCGTTGACTTCCGGACGCGGATTCTAAATAAACTCAGAAGCAAACTTTATCGCACTATCTAGGATTTATTACGTTTCGTTTATTTTGAGGTTAAATAATAATTTATCTTTTCTTTATAAATGAATTTTTAGTTTGCAATTTTTCAACTTGTGACTAAATAGTTTATACATCAGAATTTCAGCCGTTTATGAGCAATTGGCAATTTTCGTGCTAACTAACCTATGACGAAAGTGGTTATTTCTTAGTGGTCGTGGGAAAAGTATTTTTCGGATAGAAATTATAGTCAAAGTGTGAAAAAATGAGAAGTAAAAAAGTAAAATAATAGTAAAAATCTTTCCTGTGCGGGAAAGTGACAAGTTTGTCACTTTCCCGCACTTTCTTATCTTATCGAATATATGCCATGACAAGTATATGCGTCATTGTCATGGCAATTTGTGTCAAAATCATATTATAACCATTTTACTAATTTTCCGATGGGAACAGTGTACATAATCCGATTGGAAAAGATTCAATTCCACACTGGTTGTCAATTTACCACACTCGAGAAACCAAACCAAACCAAAACCAAAACCAAACCACACCTTTGGTGAAAGTGGTCGTGAGAAAAGTATTTTTCGGACCGAAATTCTAGTCAAAGTGTGCAAAAATGAAAAGTAAAAAAGAAAAAACTATAGTAACAAACCACCCAGATAATCTTTCCTGTGCTTGAAAGTGACAAGTTTGTGTGACAAGTGACGCGTTGTCAATTTACCACGCTCGTAAAAAAGTGCGTACTTTCCAACCTTATTAGGTAAACTAATATTTTTCAACATTTCAACTAAATCGGTTCAATCAATTTAATTGCAAATCTGTGTCATTAATAAAATTATTTTGTTAGGCGTAAAGATTCTCAACAACGTGAAAGCTTTTTTTTTCATTTTTTTTTCCTCCGAGCACACTTGTTATTGCGATCCATTTCTGTCACGGGATATCAGTTCGTTACGATCCTTTGCATCGATTACAAATAAAGTCAATAAAGCACATTTGCCCATCTAGCTGAAATAAATATAATTTCCATTTTCCACACATCAGAGGTTAGCTTAAAGCATTTGCAGGGGCTTAACTACTATTGGCGCCCAATAACGAATGTTCATCTCGTCATTATCATTTACGTATTTTTTGGTTTGTAATAGGGGCCCCCAAATGATTACTGCAGCAAGGCTCCCAGATCATTTGTTACGCCCTGAGCATTTCATACATAAAATGATTTAAATTTAAATGCTCAAGATTCTTGTCGTGTAATTCGTCTTCTATTCTTCTTCTCTCCATTTAACCTCCGCCTGACAACTAAACAACGTCTTTTGTACTTTGAATAGCTAGAATTCGCACTTTGAGGACTTTAACATGCAAAACACCAAATTTTATTGTCAGGAGACATACCGCCAGCAAAACCTTAAACCGTGTAAGTATAAAGCTAAGAACGACATGAATTATACAGTCTTTATACAAGTTGAACATCATAACACGTTCAAGTTGATCGTTTAACAAGTTGGAAAGTATGTTTTTGATTATACAACTGTGCATATATAGTTGATTTCGCTTGTAATTATCCTTGAGGGATTACTTCAACTCTATAACTCACGCAGTTCGTCGTTAATAAAGTTATTTTTGCTTAAAATTTCTTCGTACTTATATAAAATCAACCAAACGTTTCTAAAATTTCTAAACATCGAAATTAATAAAGCATGAAAAATTGAAACGACGCGCAACAACTAACTATTCTTTGTAAATGTTTCAAAGTGCATTTGTTTGAAATATTCGCTAAACTCGAACAAGTTTGCAGCAGTAGGTAGTGCACTGAGGAAACGTGTAAAATGGAAGGAACTAAATCCAACTTATTTTCTTTCTGTGCTTTGACATTTTCCTCGTTCACAATTTCCAACGTCAAATCCCAAATTATAAACAAGAAAGTCACGAAACGACGAACGACGAGGAAAAGGAAAGTTTCTCGTTCCAAAACGGTGTATATAAAGGCTGATTTCCACCAAAGAGGCAAAACGGAATTGAAACATTTTGGATATTGTTATAGAAGTTCCGGCGTTTTATTTTTCGGTTGTAACTTTCTGTTTGTAAAACAGTTTCTGTTTTGTTGCTTTGATGGAATTCAGCCTTAACGTTGGAATACTATATGTGTTGTTGTGATAATGAAAATAAGGAAGGAATCGTTCTAGCGCAGATCGTTTTAGAGAAAACATAAAAGAAAATTAAACGAAAAAGAGATAAATGAGTTTAACTTATTAATTTTGAGTTGTTTAAAAATTATATCTACAGGGTGTTCTCAGTTCCTGATTAGTAATTTTTAAGAATGTGGTTTTAATTATAAAATAATTGAATTTACCTATTTGTTTATATTGCTGTGTCTAGTCTTGTTAAAATCGTAAGAAATTTTCGCTCTATTTCAATCGTTTTATTGTTCCTGTTATTTATAGATGGTAATTTTGTATAAAAATAAAAGTAAAGAGGATCATAAAATTAAGATTAAAGCGAGTGTCGTTAGTGTAAGAATTAAGAAATTATGCACTTTCTAATTACAAGTTCAAAATTGTTTGCTCTTGCAAATTCCATCATCAGCGAGAAGTGCAGCATTTAAAAGGGTCATTATTCAAACTTTCTCTAAAATGTACGAAAAGTTTTGTGATTTAAATTAAGACATTTTAATTGCCCACTACAATTAAGCAAACTGCAAAAAGCAAAATTTCGTTTTCTCTCTAAAAAAATTTAGGCAATTTATACAGAATACTAATCAAAATGTAACTATTAAACCGAGTAAACTATTGTGTTTAAATATTTGTTTTGTTATACATATAGTTATTTTCGCAACAAGTTACGTTAACAAAGGTCTTGAGCGAGTGGTATGCGAGCACGAGCGAACCGAGTGCGAATAATAAAACGAGCAAAGACTTCTCTTAATGCAAAAAGTGGCGAACTTTATTATTTACACACCCACAATCATATTTCAGAAACAATATACCAATTTAAATCACAAAATCACTACTTTTGCATGGAACAATGTAGAACGTCGAGTGAAACGTCAAACGGCCATGTCGACATGTCGAACAATCTCCAAAAGTATGCAACCCAAACAACAATTGTCAGTAAAATCAAAGAACATTGAACTAAAAAGAAGGAGATGGACTGAAGTGTTACGTTATCGATATAACGCAATAGTTTTATATAATAGTCATGTTTGAGAATCCCTTATGCAACTGCGCTAGCACAAATTCTGTTGCATAAAATGTGCCAAAAAGAGGTAAATATGCACGAAATTGCAAGTGCAACGTTCGCTTGTGACTGTTCGCTAATTGCACGTTTTGCACCAAATTACATTCCACCGTTCAATGGTACTTTCTGCTGAATGTTTAATGCCTATGTTTAATTAGCAATTTAGAGTATGATAAACACTAAATGAATACACCTAATGAATTTTTCAGCTTGCATTGTTCTGTTTAATTAATATTAATTATGCATATTAATTTTGTTTTATTATTAAACCAAAATAAATTATGAGATGTGTGCTTAATCATTCTTTAATAACTTAATTATTTTCATTCAAATTTTATTTAATGATAAATAACCAAATGAAGTTATAAATTATTGCCTTAAACGTGTTTTCTAAACAACGAGTGCGATAAAACGTGTTCGGGTCAGTAAAATTTGAAAGTAAATTTAGGGAATTTTGTAGATTTAGTGAGATGGTTGGTAGTACTCACTGTCTTACTATACCTATACATACCTGAATCTGTCAATACATAATTTTCTCTACTTTACAGCATTTTGGAATAATAATGACAATGAGTATTTATGATCGCAAAATAGAAAAAAAATTTTAATAAGCAGCTTATAGTAATAAAATAATTTAATCAAAAAGTAAAGTAAGCAGGTTTCCAAGTTAAAAACAGTTTCCCAATAAGTTAAAACATTTCACTTTTTATTTTCATTTTCAGTTTTACCGAAAGATGAAACAAATTGAATGGAAATTCAGATTGAAAATGAGGTCGTCTTATAATTGCATTTTGTAAACGCTTCATTGGAGATTCATTCCTTTTTATTCCAATCCATTGCTGTCTGTAATGATGTGATGATGGCAATATAATATTGAAGGAAAATGCACTCTTAAAAGGAAAGTCCATAGTACTATGGAAATGCCAGTTTCAACATTGATTTGATCATTTAAGGTCCCCACACACCAACGCGATACTGCGGTAGCGGGACCGACGCGGGATCAAATCATATGGCGGGATATAAGTGTGGTCGGACCGTCCGGTGTGAATGAATACTCTCATATCCCGCCATATTATTGGATCCCGCGTCAGTCCCGCTATCGCTCCCGCTCCCGCAGTATCGCGTTGGTGTGTTTGGACCCTTATGCATAATTAAATGCAGTTCAGAGGGAAATGAATAACGCTGATCATCATTAATGATGCGGATTATTTTAATTACCTACGTCTTTACACAGTGAGATTATTCTTGTAGTAGGATTTATCCTCCCAGGACAGGATGACAAGACATTCTTGTGGAACAAAGTGCCAAATTTCAACTTTAATAATAAAACAAAATTTGAAGAGAATTTCCATAAAAATGTAATTATTTATTTGAAAAAATTAATATTTTACTTCTATCAGAATCGTTGCAGTTCAATGAGTTTAAATAAAAATATTCCTAAAAATGTTGAATTGAATAGGCGTTTTAAGTTTGGTACATTTGGGTCAGACCAGGTAAGAAGTGGACAGGCCAGGTGGATATATTCCTTTAGATTCCCAAGGAAAAGGTTTAAAAACCAAACCAAGTACGCTAAAACCAAGTACGTTTTGTGTGTTTACCACTAACTTCTCGTTAACCCCAATAAGGACTAACCTTCTTAACTCAGTATGGCAGGTATAAACCAAACTTAAAAGACCTACCTTTCAAAACTTAAAAGGTGTGTATGTTTGGTAGGTCAATAAAGCGGTCAGTTTCAAAAAACTTAAAAGGCATTCTCCCTTCTCTTCACGGGCTTCAATATATTCATGAATGGACAAAATTCTTAAAAAAATTATTGTTAACGACTTTTTTGCGGATCCTTTTTACAAACCTCAGTACAAAACATTTTCCATATAAAAACGGAGATAGCCTGAAGTTGATTTTAATTTGATTAAATCCGAACTTTGTTATTTCGTGACAAATTCAATTATGATTGATTGCAAATTAAAAAATATATAGGAATATAGGTTCAAATATTGATGATGATACTTGTTTTTAATCAAAATGTGTATTATTTATATAGATATTTAAAGTGTCTAAAAAGTTGTTTGATGGTTTTGATTAATTATTTATTTTTAGTTTGTTTGGAATTAGGAAATTAAAAAAAATACGTGACGTGGACTGGATTCAAAAAAACGCAACAAAAAATAACTATGTGAATTTTCAATTACTATTTAAAATAAAAATTTAATTGGAAATTACTTTGTATTCTGAAAAACCTATAAGTAAAAATGATCTTTTTCTGGAACAGGCTTTATTTAAATAAATTAATAAAAAGTGTTGTTTATCTTTGAATAAGAAATAAGACATTTTGCAAAAAGCACTACAAAAGAATTGAAAAATTCTATATATATCTTCTTGAAATTGAATTTGAAATTTTTTTCTTTGTAGAATTTTCTCTCTATTTATAGAAATAGATTCCAAAGCAACAAAATCACTTGATAAGTAAGTCAAAAGAATCAAAGTCCTTGTAGTACATAAAATGTTTTTATTATACATTCGTGGAAAATTAAAAATTAAAATCATGAAATTAGAAATAACAATTCAACAATCCGATTGGCTTGATTGAACTGTGTCATTTTGCTATGACACCATTAGACGTTGATTAATTATCGCGCCGTGTGTTTATAATTAATTTAAATTGAAAAGTCTTAGAAACATTTACGAAACGAACTAAACAGCGAGCCAACTATCGCAAATATAATTTAATTGATATTACAATTTGTTACTCAAACAAATAGGAACAATAACTAAATTAAATTAAAATTGCAGTAATCGTTAATTGATGACTGGCTGACTGTAGTTCGACTTTTTACGATTTTACTAATAAAAAACCAGAGTTAGATATTTTGCTTGATCACCTACCTTTCCTTCGGCAAGTCGGAAAGTAAAAACCGGTAAACCGGTTATTTTGTTGAAACAATCAGAATATAATTAATGTTGTTAGCTAGCTAATTGCATTCAAATTTTATTGTAAATTCTTCCAAGCGTCTGAGTCTGCTGCTGCGCTCCTAACATGAAAAAAAAATGGTACGTGCCGGTGCTAGGACATGATGTTCTCTTAATTCATATTTCTGTGGCAATTGGCTGTCTTTCTCCATGTCATGCCATGTCGTGCCATTTTCTCTTCGGAAGTTTAATGACTTAACTCTGCTTTCGTGCAGAGTGAGAAGAGCAAATTACGATTTGGTAAATTTGGCACGCTCAAATCGAAATTCAAAACCGATTTCGCAATACCTATATAGGAAGAAAGTATGAACCTATATTATAACTAATGCTAATTAACAGGGAACAGGATGACTGTAAGAAATAATACCAATAAGACTACCATAATACATCTAAGGCTCAGTCTGCATGTGGCGATTTGCGAGTGACCTGTAATTGGCTGAAAACTGTCCCACTTGAAAGGAATGAACACGAGGTGGGTGTTTATCCAATCACAGCACACTCGCAATATAAAGAAGTCCGGTTTTGTGATTCCATTTAAACCACGATAGTCAATGCATACTCCCGTTTCAGGAAGTTCCCCAGCATGTCTCTTTTTCACGACTAAAACCACTGGTGCCGACCAGGGCGAGCTAGATTGTTGAATTATTCCCTGATCTAACATTTTGTCAATTTCCTTATATGAACCTATATTATACCTAATGCTAGTTAACAGGGAACAGGATGACTGTAACAAATAATACCAATAAGACCGTCATATAATACCTCTAAGGCTCAGTCTGCATGTGGCGATTTGCGAGTGAGCTGTGAGTGAGCTGTGAGTGAGCTGAAAACTGTCCCACGTGAAAGAATTGAACACGAGTTGGGTGTTTATTCAATCACAGCTCACTCGCAATATCGCACAGCGGTAACTTAAAACGTTCCTAGATATATAAGAGAATTTGTGTTTAATCTCGTTAAATCAACACCATGTGGAATTTATAAATTTATGTCTTATAAATAGCGATAACCTGAGGAGGGTTTCATCTTCATTGCTTTTACATACAGAGTTTACCTAATAAGTTTTCGGAGATGAATATTTGGTAATTGGATTTTAAGATTAAAACGAGTTATGTTACTTGTTTTATTCGCGAGTCTGATGACAAGTTTTAATATTTCACAGTTTCAATAATTCAATAATTAAATACTTGGATTTAGAATAAATAAGTTTTAGGTTAAAAACTTTTAGGGTCCAAAACTATCATTTGATAAAGTAAACGGATTATAACTTTCTGTACAAGTAATTTTTAAATTTACTTTATTTTACGCAATTTATGTTTAAAAAAAACAAATATCTGGAATTCAAATATTTGCAAATATGTAGTTAAAATAATTGAATACTAATTTGCTCTTCTTTGTTGTTTCAGGTGAGTTTCTCCAATGTTTGCTTCTGCAACAATTTATTTTTAAAAGCATCTAATATTGGATAGTAAGCGGTGAGTTTACTAAACATTTCCAGTGACTGTAGTTTTAGCTAGTGCTAGTCTATTTTGTTAGTGGGTTAGATGGGTCGTAAAGTTCCAATTGCCAGTATATTCTTCATTCCTATATCTGCAACTAACTACATCACGACAATAAACTATATAAACTTGATCGCAATGAACTTTGTCTTTCAATGTTATGTATACATTCGCAGCATGTGCATTTTTCATTCGGTTTGTACGATTGTAAGGCCCGCCGCATATGGGACGTAGCACAGGCACAGACGAGGAACAGTTCAGGTAGAGGTGTTTTTGTAAGTAACAGAGTACGTAGGAAACTGTGCGACTAGGACAACGAGACAGAGGGAGAAAAGAGGCCTGACAGAGTTATTCCTCGGCTGCGAATGTGCTGTGTCCAATGTGCGGTAGCGCATGCAAACCAGTGTATTACAAAAACACCTCTGCCTGTACTCTTCCTCGACTGTGCCAGTGCTACGTCCAATATGCGGCGGGCCTAACATTTGTCAGCACGAGGCATGAGCACACAATAGTCATTCTAATAATACAAATAAGCCATGCAAATTATAATTCCTATATTTACAACACGATATTTATTAGATAGTTGAGTAAGCAGAGAACTGTGCTGTCAATTGATCGAATTAAACTCAGCCTAATAGCGTTTTCGGAGTATTGCAGTCTGGATGCAACCCACTTCTGTTGTTCTACCCGAAACCTCGATCAGTGCAACATTCTTAAAAATATCCTGAAAATAACCAATGGTTTTCATCCCGTAGCATAAAAATAGTATAACGCGTATAATATTACATAATATTGCACTAGACTGCACTCCCATAGTCAGTGCAAAAAACATGCACTCAATGCAATTCTCTTGTTAGTCCGAACACTCGGCACTGTAAAACTGTACACCCAAAGTATAGTCCGAACAAGCCCAAAATTTTTAGTGCAGTAGTCCGAAAACGCTATTAGTTTCCTTGTGCCCTGGCAAATGATACAGCAAATTGTAATTAGCCAATAATTCAATACGTGACACTGGCCGAGAAAAGTTAACACCGGCAAAGTCAAGCCAAGCATCAACGGTATTCCGGGCGTTGCTCTTCACCATTTAGCTGCAGAGCTATGATGATTCCAACCGAAGTAACAATACACTTAATATAGAGAAAAACTCTAGTTTTGCGCGGGAAATTTGAATCATGAAATGATTGTCCTTTCTGTTGAATTTTTATGTCTGTCCTTATCTTATTTTTCAATAGAAACGTGTATTTTATAGTTTAGTGATGCTCAACTTTTTTTTTCTCACGGAAAACTTTTTGATAATTTAGAAGTTTGGCGGCACCTTGGCTAACATCTTCTATGTATAGGCAGGGCTGGGCGGCACACTGCAAGAATCTCGCGGCACCCTTCAAAGAACCTTGCGGCACGCCGGCACCTAAAATTGCCGCGGCACCTGTGGTTGAGAATCACTGTTATAGTTCCTAATGAAAACCAAACCATAATCAAGGATTAATTAAATATTACTGCAACAATGATCGAGAAATTGATTTTTCATTATATCATAGTCCTCATGCCGCCAAAATTAAGTTGCTTTGTACCTACTTGTGCATTATGAATCTGTTATCGCCATCATAAAATAAATATAAATATTTGTGTTGATTATCAAAGCACAAATTCAATTACAATCACTACTACAGCGCACCCGAGGGTATAATTACCATAATAATTGCAACGACGTGCAACGTTCATAAAAGATATATTTAATTAAATATATAGCTACATGCAGTGGCTGAGCGAGGAGGGGAGCGGGGCACCACCTTTTCAATGAAAATATGAATTTTTTATAATATAAAACCATTTTTAGTATATGATTAAAATACTTTTGGTTTTTGTAATAAAATTTTCAGCACCCCCTACAATAATTCCTGGCTACGGCCCTGGTTAAACGATCAACATGCTGCTATGGGTTTAAAGTTAAATCATAAATCGAGAATTAAGCGTCAAGTTTAAGGTTTTTTTTATTCTGGAAAAACGCCTATAAAATAATTGTTGCCTGAATGGATCTGTCTGTTAGGAATTTAATTATCGCAATTTGTAAAGTCATAATTTGAATGCCAATTGCTTGAAGTCATTCTTTCTTTCTATAAATGTGTATCTAAAACCTTCTCTTTCACTAATTAGTCGATTTATAAATGCGCGCTTCGGGAAAGTTGTTCTCTTTTGGTTTTCGAGTTTTGCGAGATTTGGAATGTCGAATAATAAGTTTCCCTGCTGACGCCTCTCTTCTTCTTCCATCCATTCAAGAGAACACTTTTCTTCTAATGCGTATTATATTAGTAGTCCCAAAAGTAAGAATTGAGTGAATATTTCAAATTGCAAAAGGCTAAAACTGATGGTGGGTGTGAGAAAAATACATATTTTCCGAAATTACATTTTATGTAAAAAGTAAGAAATGTGGAAAGCACAAAATGAGCGTAATGAATCAAAGAAAGAAGAATAAGCGAAAATAAATTTAGTTATACTTCTTGTTCACTTTGAACAAGAGCACTTTGCCTTCGTTTGAATAATATTGTTCGATTCAGGCCAAAGCAATTTCAAGTTTAACTTTATTTTCTCAATAATGATGATGATAAACAAGAGTTTTCAATTTCAACGGCTTAAAGTATTTGATAAAATTAGAAACTTTCTCTTGCTGTATTAATTGCTGTAAAAAATCTAAATCCATTAATATTTGAAGATACAGGGTGGTTGGCACCTTTACTCAGACTATAGTTTGGAAAGTGTCATTACTGAACACCTAAGTCCTATAGAGTAATTGTAACGAATGTCCGAATTAATAAAACGAAAGTATTTGATAAAATTAGAAACTTTCTCTTGCTGTATTAATTGCTGTAAAAAACCTAATTCCATTAATATTTGCAGATACAGGGTGGTTGGCACCTTTACTCAGACTATAGTTGGAAAGTGTCATTACTGAACACCTAAGTCCTATAGAGTAATTGTAAGGAATGTCCGAATTAATAAAACGAAAGTATTTGATAAAATTAGAAACTTTCTCTTGCTGTATTAATTGCTGTAAAAAAAATCTATATCCATTAATATTTGAAGATACAGGGTGGTTGGCACCTTTACTCAGACTATAGTTTGGAAAGTGTCATTATTGAACACCTAGGTCCTATAGAGTAATTGTAAGGAATGTCCGAATTGATAAAACGAAAAACGAATGAATTACGATAACGAAGCAATGCATCTCCCTGATTTCGATCGTAAAACCACATGGAAATTGGTATTCTGGACACTTTTTTTGTCTTTGTATAGTTTGTTGCAGGTTGTAACTTACATTAGCAACAGACGCTATCCTCGATGCGAGTATCTACATCCGCATCGGTTTGCCAATGGGACAAAAGTTAAACCACCTCGGTGCACTCTTTCTATCAAAACCACCTGGGAACGGCTCGGGAACGGAATAGGGATCAGTTTACTTTTGCCTGACATACCTCCACTGCATTGCATCACGGAATTTCAATGTACGTGGAAAGAAATTAGAAATTCAAACCAAATTACCGAATGTTAGGGATTTATGGAAACTAAACTAGGCATTCGAGTCAATCCAGGGCCGTGCCCGAAATATTTTATGAAAACTTACTTAAGTATATAAATTATTTCAGGAATACGTTGAAAATATACCTATTTTTCCATTATTCATAATTATGTGAACTTAATTTCTACTCGGAATTTGATCGTCATTGACTTTATTAAAGTATGAAGGAAATTTCAATTTAACCAATTAAAATCGTATTATGTTTGTATACCTAATTGCAAACTGTGAACTTATTTCGACTTGAATGGTGCACAGCACACGTAACTAATATGCTATTAATTTATGGCCCTGACTTATACATTTTGCCGCACAAAACGACCGAACGTCGCGACGACAAATTGAAAATAACGACCCAGAGAGTAAACGTATAGAAAGACTTAAAGTTGAAGGTAGCAATAGGGACTAAAGCGGCCCATACACTTTGAACCTAGTCCTCAACTGGCGATGTTGAGGACTAGGTTGACCGTCTGTGGGCAGGTTGTTGTTGAAATTTCATGTTGAGTACCAAGTTGAAGAAAATCAAAGTGGTTTGGATTTTTGGTGGGCGGAGCCTGATGTTGGCGACCAGGTTGAGACATGTGTGGCACGGTTGACGACATGCGCTTGTAAACATCAATTGTTTTTTTGGGAATTGTGCTGTCAACTTGTAAAAACTTGTGGGAAGACCAAAATAAAACTGATGTTTATCAACTGGTTGACATTTGTGTAGGCAACAACCCCAACCTAGTTGAGGACAAGGTTGACGACTAGGTTGAAAGTGTATGGGCCGCTTAAGTTGTAAGTAAAATGGTTTGCGCGATTCGCGTCTTCGCGGTCGTACTCGCCTGCTGCTCATCTCTCGGTCAAGCACAGTTTGTCGCATGGGTATGACGTCAAGTCGTGTTTCTTCTTCTATATCTACTCAGTGCCAGTGTTGCCAATGCTACTGCTTTAGCAGTAGATCTACTGCTTTTATACATGATCTACTGATTCACTGATAATTGTTTCAAATCTACTGCTTTTTTAAACAATTTTTTTTATTACTTAATTTTTTTTTCAATATTTGCGTATTTTCTTGGTCCTTTCCTATATGTTTTGGCTCCAGCGACACCTACTTGTTGTTCTTTGTCCTTAGAAATTGTAAATTGACTGACAGTTGGCTACCTCCTGGCGACAATTGTCGAAATACGAGGGAAAAGCCACGAAAAAGCAGGAATAAACCAAAGAATAACGTTACCCAAGGGCGCCGACTACAGGGGGGGGGGCGAGGGGTTCCGGCCCCCTGAGCGCCAATATAGCGAGGCCTGGCCCCCCTGACAAATCTCCAATTCGCCAAGTGCGAAAAAATCATTTTGCAATTGCTCCCAAATGAGCGGTAAATTTGAATGTTAACCGTGATTGGTGGGCCCAAATGTAGATGTAGTATGTACCAAATGTATGAGATACGTGTTAAAAAAATGTCGTAACTTCTGTTTTGTTGTTTAAATTCTGGCCCGCGGCCTCCTTGAGAAAATCATAAAGTCGGCGCCTATGGGCGTTACCAGTGACTAAATGTGGTATTTGTTAGACAGAGAAGGAGAACAAACTTTAATTATGGTAATTAACTAAAATGTAATATTTTGATAAACGTACTATGTACAGGTGGTAATTTGATGTGAGGAGTAAATGTGTAGATTTAATACCTAAAATAACAGCAATAAATCTAAAATATTTTTATTATCACTCTGTAGAACTTGTAATTATATTGTTATAATAATGTTATAATGTTCGCGCATGCGCAGATTCAATGTACTGATTTCTACTGCTTTTTCAACCACTTACTTCAGTTGGCAACACTGCATACACGTTGGAACGTGTTAATAGCCATCTGTCGTAAAATAAAATTGTGCAACATGCCGTGCCTGCCGCTGCTGCTGCCAGCATGAAGCATGTTTACCAGCGGGCAACGAAGCGATGGTAGAGAGAAGTGGACGTAGTCAACTCAACAATCGGAGAAGGTCGACGTCGAGCTAATTCAGTTGCGTTTGTTGGGTTCGGAAGGCAAATCGATCGACGCACATGTTTACCAGCAGTTCCTCCGCATAATGTGAATATAAATTATAATCACGTCGTTCTTATCAGTTCGAATCAATTACGAGTTTATTTCTCCATTTTGTAGTATAATGTTGTATTCTTTCTTGAAGTCTACAACGGTGCGGAAATCCGAATCGTGGGACTTCTGTTGGGTGTCATAATTCTAATTTGTAATCAACTTCGAGTTACCCTTCTGTTTCTACCGGTAAAGGTTTAAAGGTGAAAAACTGAAAATTTTAACATTCTGTTTGAATTATGCTAATGTTGAATTGAAGTTTATGAAATTGTTACAGTAATAAAAGCAAATGAATTTTTCAACATAAAAACTTATTATAAAAAGTGTTTAAATGTTAAACAAATAAAGAGACTAAAAGAAACGTGCATACGATTAATGTGAAAACGAAACCAACGCAGTTACTTATATTTTAATTATTGTGACAACACGAAAAATCAGTGCCTTTACATTTAGACTACAACAACACAAAGTGCTTACCATTCCTGCCTTTATATTTTATCATCGATTTTATCATCGTTCTTAAAATGAATTAAATGAGAACGAAACAAATATTGTACTTTTCATAAATTACAAGACAAAATGGATTCGAGCAAGAAATTTGAAAACATTAGCCCGGAATTATCATCAAATATATTTTCAAAATTAATATTTGGGTAAGTAGGTATTCAAATTGTTGTTATTTCACGAATAATTATAATTCTTTGATTATAAATAGTATATTATCATATGAGCGATTATGATAGCCATTATTCACGAAGATGATGTTTGAGCCCACGAGCCGCTAAGCGAGTGGCGCCAATTCATCTGAGTCATAATCGCGAATATAATACTATGCTTTTTCTACACCTTGCACTATTTTTTAACACAAAATACAAATTGTGATTTCTCGATGAAGCAACGTAACTGACAAGTGATACAATATGGCGGGTGATCACATACAGTCATTGTCGGAATTCTTCGAGTTCTTTCGAAATCTTAGATCATATAGATAAGTTAGATCGGTCAATTCAAATTTGTTAAATCTTGTGATCTTCAAAAATACGCGATCAATGTTATGAAATTGACAGAATTTCTCGGGTTCCTTCGGGTTTCTTCGGGTTCCTTCGAGATCTTAGATCATATAGATAAGTTCGATCGGTCACTTCAAATTCGTTAAATCTTGTTGAACTTTAATACGCGATCAATGTTATTCAGGTAATTACAGTAATTTCTAAAAATCCACTACTCACGGTAGTGAGTAATGAAAATCCATTACTCACGGTAGGAAGTTATAGGAAGCATTAATCACTCACAAAATGGGTGTAGGCAGGTGTAGGGCGAGTGGGGCGGTTGCCCCCCCCTCTCTCCCTCTGGTGATAAGTTTATTATGGTAATTTTGTGTTTTCTATTTGTTATTCTTTTGATATTCTGCTTGTTCTTGCCCCCGCCCTTGCATGAAATCCTGCCTACGCCCCTGCCAGCCTGCTGGGAACAAATATTGTTTAAAATTACTTACAGAAATAAGTCTGAATGTCATTGTGCGATTCTTTTAACTGTGATCTTAATTAATTTTGTTTGTTCATGGTTGAAGTTAAATTAGTTTGCATTAGCTTTATTAAGTGACGATCGTAAATAATTTATTGCCGACAGACAACGCGAAAAACTGCTTTGTGACACTTAAACAGTTGTAAATTGCAAATTCCAAATTTTAAACATTTAGTATTATCAACTTTTCATTACTATCATTTTATTGCCCATCACTACTTATAGTTTGTTTTATTATTATTTGCTGTGTTGCATTCAGTGGCGCGTTTATACTCTTTGAGGCCCTAGGCGCATAGTCGTTTCGGGGCCCATGATCCAAGTTGATATTTCGATTAATTCATATTATATTGGCTCATAAATAAAAATATTGAAAA
>JARJEB010021280.1:0-17403 GCA_030264535.1 Liometoxenus newtonarum | reverse complement strand
AGAAAAAGTGCACCCCGCCATTCCCAATTCATTCCAACCAGAATTCCAACTTGTTCCAAACCTTACCTTTATGTTTGGTAATTCCGAGGGTAATTCGGTTTCTTCGATCTTTTTGGAGTGAGTTTAGCACAATTTCCAAATTACTCTCAAAATAACCAGTTCATACTGGGTAAGCTGGAGCGCGTTCTTGAGTGTTTACTTCGCACATTCTGAACGATCAAGACTGCACTCTTGGGATATTCTGAACGCTTTTGGTCGCTCTAGAGCACGCTCTTGCATCGAGAGCGTACTTCCTGAACGCCCCCCTGCTGAGCAGCTATCTTTACTGTTCCCTTGATATGACTTTTGGTTTAGGTTTGTTGCGGGTTCCTTTCAGATTTGCATTTAAAAATATTGTTTGTCGATTCAAGAACAATGGTGTATATTCATTTTCCAACAAATTTGACTGAAGAGGAGTCGCAGCTTCAATCTAAATATCAAAAGTTAAAGAAAAAGGTAAAACATGTTCTTGGTAATAATTTCCTCTCTTATAATCCACCTAGAAAAAAGCATTGCAGGCACAGAAAGCTCCAAAACCTGAACCGGAGAAACCAGTTCTCCCAAAGCGACCAGCAGAAGCACGAGATGCTCGTGAAGTGGCAAAGAAACTCATCAAATCCGGCGTCATCACAGCTATTCCTAAACAACAAAAACAACCAGAACAAGGATTCAAAAGACCTCGCGGACTGGAACGAAAATTAATATCCGAGAAAACTGTAAGCGGCTACCAACCCTTTTCTGCTGTGCAGATGGAAGATGGTCCCAATAATCCAGAAAATAAACCACCAAGAATCAAGAATTTGTATGATTCATATTCGAATGCTCGGGAATGGGAGAATGATCGAGCTGTGGAAAAACCTAAAGAAAAACCTGATAAACCAAGACAAGGAAATACAATTCATGTTCAAGGATACAAGATTACGCAAGAATTTTTAGAGAAACACTTTCGGACGTTTGGAAATATTGTTAATATTTCCATGGAAATTGAAAAGAAGTAAGCGAAACATGCTTTCATTTGGTGGCTTGTTCTTTTATTAGTATAATCGTTTTTTTTTCTGTTGTTGTTTGGCAGTCGTGGATTTATAACTTTTGATAAAGTTGATTCAGCTGACAGAGCCATTGCAGAAGTAAGTCTTACAGTGATTAGCTCAGGACTAGAAGGAATAGTCTGTTAATATTTGTTTTCGGTTTGGTTTGTTAATAAATAGATGGAAGGCTCCATGGTGTCAGGCATTCAATTGAATGTGTCTCTGGCAAGAAGACAACCGCAAATCGAGCCAATAAATGATGCAACTTCGTCCACTGCTTGGTCAACTTTGGCAGCCAGTCATTCACAGAAGGGCAACCACCGGGACAAACGAGATTTGGTCACTTACGACGACATTTTCGACTAACGTAAGTGTAGAATGTTCGTATTTTATTATGCCATAACCAGAGCGATTAGTAAATAATAGAAAGAGCTTACTAAAAATGTAAACATAGCTAAAAGTCCGTAAAACGCCGCTTTTTAAAGCGTTTTGCTGCAGCAATCCGCCATTGATGAAACGTGTATATTTTTCGCTGAATATTGCTTTATCCAAACGCTTTAGAAGTAGATATTTTAATTGCAGCGCTGCAACCGCTGGGCCGCGTTCTGATTTAGCGGTCGTGATTGGAGCGACTTGCGTCTCGCCTTCACCTAATCAGAAAAGAGTTCCAGAATAAGGTCATTAAGTTGCCTACTTTTGCCTACCTATGATCCAAACTAAAAAAGGAAAAATAACCCCGCACTTTAACCCTTATAATTCTACCCTTCATGAGTTCCACACCTGAGGGTTATTTTTTATATACCAGTGAGGCGAGAGTGAGGGTATATACCCTAACCTAACCAAACCAAACCCTCAAATCACCCTCAAACGTAAACACTATGTAAAAAATATTGAAAAGGGGTTTTTTCATCGTGTACGAAATTTTTACGTCACATTAGAATACATACAATAGAATACCATTTACCAATATGTCGGCGACAAGATTGTCACAAGAATACCTTAAATGGCTTCCCACATGAAAATGGTCGACAAGACAATAACGCGAATATGCAAGAAGTTGTTTTTTTTTCCTTTTTTTTTTATCAAAATCAGAAGGAAATTTTTGAAGAATATGTTGAATTAAAATGAAACAGAGACCACTGTTCATTCTATCAATTTATCATCATAAATGATACAAATAACTTAATAATAACAACACATTGCTCGATGTAACAAATTTCAATGATTTCATGACTAAGTAGTTCAACATAGTTCAATATTCGATCAACATTTTATTAATTACAATCTAAACAAAAAAAAGCATCACCTTTTCTCAACGATTTAAGTTTAAGTAAGATGAAACCGAATAACAGGAAGGAAAACATAAAATTAAATGTCCCGAGGAGGATTAAAATATTCCCAGTGATGATGGTGAATCTGTTTGCTATCACCATTCCAGCCTATTAAGAACAATAACGCAATGAATACGATCAATATGACGACGGCAACATTCACTTGATGCTTTCCATCATCAACGTGTCCCATTACATAATCGGTGATCTGCTCTATCAGTCTCTTAAATGATCGCTCAGCGGCAGTGAAACACGCGCGTGTCAATTGTCCGGTGAGTTCCGTTATGGATGGTTCTGGCGTTCGTTGACGGCGTCTGCTAGGCGTAACGTCCTCACTGCTTGATTCATGTGCCTTATGGTGGTGCTGATGATGGTGGTGGTGACGACGTCTACGGGGCGCTAGAGGAATGTCATCATCGATGTCGAAATCTTTGAATGCGGGCGGAGATCGTAGAGCATAGAAACTGGTTGGTGGTTGTGAAGGCACATAATCGGAATCAGGTTGTGGTGGTCTTGGTGGTGGAGTTTGTTCGGATTCTGATTCATGTGATTGTTCTTCCGGTGCGTCTACAGATTCAGGCTCGACCTTCACTGCTCTTGGGGGCCTTCGTGGGGTCACACTTTCTACTTCTACTAATCGAACTTCAAACGGAGTTTTTTTTTTGCCAGATTTGTGTTCTTCTTCTTCTTCTTCTTCCTCCAATTCCAATTCTTGTAGAACTGCATCGTGTGCAGCTGAAATCACTGCATCGATCTCTTGGCCAAGGTGTTCCCGAAAGGTGTCTCCACTACGAATTAAAGGTTCTTCTGTAATGTGTCTGTGTTCATGCCTTCGTGCGGCTCTTTCTGATAAATCTACCTCAACGAAAGGCGCTCGCGCTTGAAGCGAATGTCTGCCAATGACTGCTTCAAAATATGTATCAGTGTTAGTTTCCGATTCTTTTGTTTCAACAACTTTTGAACGCGACTGAGGTTCTTCCGTTGGCTCATCAGGTCTTGCGGCGACGACATGCTCGGATTGTTCCTGCAACTTTTCTACCAACTGCTGAAAGAAGCTCGCCGGTAACTCAATACCACTAACAATTAAATTACCTGAATTTGAATTGATCTCGTTCACATTGATCGATGAGCTCTCAATTTCGCCGACTTTGAGTTTGCTGGCGTGCAGTTGATTCACGGCTAAGCGATCTACGTCCAAGTCGGCAACTTGCAGTTTCTGGGCTTTTAATGTCTCAACTTCACTTGGTAGTTCTAATTGTATTGGTACATGTTTTTCGATAATTCTTTCAATCACTTGTGGTTGTTGAAGAGGGGATTGCAACTTCTTGAAGTCTTCAGGTATTTCTGAAGTTTCATCATCTCCCATGTCCATGTCACTACCAGTATCACGTTTTACTGTAATAATTCGTTCAGTAGATCTTGAAAACATTTCAATAGGACCCTCAGGAATTGATTCATCATGAGCAAATGGTTGCACTAAAAGCGAACCATGAGTTATTGTTTCTTGATGTTCGAACTCTTTGATATTTTTCGGTTTCGATATTTCTGCATATTTATCAACCGTCGGTGTAATTATTCTATCATCTGAGTCGCGAACTAATTCTTCGCACTCAAAATCATCAGGTAAAGGTTCCGTTTGAACGGATACTTCAAATTCGTGAAACTCATCACTGCCAAATTCCTCTTGGCTCCGTTCCATGGACCTATCGCTTTTTCTGCTTCCCCTGCTCAAATCCCTCGGTTTTCTTGGTGGTCTTGGTGGAGCTGGCAATGGTCTGCTTTTCATTTTTTGTATTATCTCACCAGATTGCAAATTCTTGGTATGTTCATCATCCTCAATCTCAATATATTGATCAACAACATGCTTTTCTTCGTCGGTAAGATTTGGAACTGATCGTTTTCTCGGTGGTCGACTAGGACCCAATGTGCTGTAATTTCTCAAAGGACGAACTGGTTCCCCTTGTGTCTTGGAACGTGGTACGGTGAAGAAACGTTCTTCATTTTCAGGTCCTTCCGATTTCAATGAATAACGACGACGACTTGGCGGCAATGGTGGCTCACAAATTTGCGATTTATCTATAACAGAATATCCCATGTAATCACACAGTACTTTAATGCATGGTTCTTCGTTACAGCTCATTGATTGTTGACTGGTGGACAACATTTCTCTTGCTAAAGTTTCTTCATCTGGTAGCGTTGTGCCTGTGGAACGCGAACGGGTTCGAGAGCGTGTTCTAAATGGACGTTTTGGTGGTTGATCCGGGGTTGGAATTTGATATTCATGTTCAAATTGATTTACCTAGAAACAAAAGTATTGGATCAGTTAAGTGGGATAGAGGGGTATCTCCAATTGATGTTTGCAACTCGCAAACACAAGCTTGCAACACAGTTTCAGTAGCTCCAGTCCAGCCTAGGCGCAGTAAGGCGGAGTTGGGTTCATTCTGAGGGTTCATTCGATTTGATTCAAGCAATTCCGGAGGAGTTGTGCTAAATGATCCTAAAGTGATCCAAAACTAACCGAACTGTACCCACTGTAGCTACCTACTATTTTAGGACCAGATGCAGAGCAGATGAAATGCGGAAGTGCGCGCGCATCTTTAATGTAATTCTTAACCGTGAACACGATCATGTATTCTCGGTTTATATCGTCAAGATCAAAGGCGCCTTTTGATTTTGCAAAACACAGGCGCATTTGCGAAGCAGCTCCGAAGCTGCTTCTGGGAGCAGTTGAGGTGTAGATACAATGTCAAATCGAAAGCAGCTTTTGAGAGGCTACGACCGGTTTCGATTAATTAAGATCATCATCAGGTAAAAAGAGTCACTATAGAACACACAAATATAGGTATAAGTTGCAAATCTTAGCAATAAAGCTTTATCTAGTGATCCAATTATCTGTGTGTTAGTTCCATTGTATTGGATCACCAGATCATCACGTTTTATTGCTAAGATTTGCAACTTATTCATTTGTGTGCTTTATAGTGGCTCTTCTTTACCTGATGATGATCAAAAGGCTGATACTAAGGCTGATCCAATCAGTGATCGGACACCGAGTATATCCTGGGTGCGTTCCGGTATAGTTGCATCTTGTAAAAACATGAGCGTTTACAGCTTGTCAAAGGAACGCACCCAGGTGATCCAAGTGAGCCGATCAGTTTTCATATATGCCTTTTGCATGTAATTGATCAATACCGGCCGTAGCATTACTATTACTGGAGTTGCAAGCATTAATTGGGGATAACCCTCTACTTTGAAATGAAAGTATTATTGTAATGATGTATTTTTCAGAATTCATAACTTACATCTTGTTGAATCTCTTTGTAGCCATTGAATTCCCCAGTTATAGAGTCGTGCTCAGACATGGCGTTTAAGCTCCGTAAACTTTTTTGCTTTCTTGGCGGTACTGCAGGGACATCATCATCAGGATAATAATGTTCTGCTTGATAAGCGTTAGATACCATGATACCCGGTTGATGGATATCTTGCATTTGCTCATTTTCATACAGCAAATACTCTTTATTTTTGTCTAAATAATATTCGTGAGATAGAATTTGCTCGTCAATATATTTCATCTCCAAATCGTCATGCTTCTTTTTGCTTCTGCGTTTAGGTCTCTCGGGTTGCACGTTTACTTCGAAATCATCGTCGCGAAACTTTGGATATTCATCAGGTTCGGTGTGAATAGATTCTTGATCGTATTGTATACGTTCCTGGGATACATGTGGCGTCTTCTTCCTTTTCGGTTTCTTCAATGGACGGCGTTTTGGCGCTTCGGGTAAAGGCGTTTCCAATTGCGAGAGTGCATTGCTCGGAGTTCTGAATGCTTCACGAATTTCGGAACTCAGATAAGCACCTACTTCGATATTATCCTGTGAAATGCCTTTTTGCCTCAGGAAGAATTCGTCGGAATTGATTTCTTCTAGCACTCCACGTCTGTGAATCTCATCGGAACTACCAGCGTGGACATTCTTCATTTTCTTTTTCAGGATAGATGGTGGTTTCTCAACTTCGTCCAAGTCAGTAACCATTTGCTCTTGTCTATCGTTTTCGTGAAACGTGCCATGATTCCATCGGTCACTAAATTTCGCATTGAGGGAAGATGCTCGATGAATTTCCTGATTTTCTTTCATATACGCATCATCCATGTCGATATCATCGTCGAATCGAGTGGATGCCAATCGCATGCGTCTCTCTACCGAATCTTCTCGGTATTCCAAATCGGGTTCGTCTTTCGAACGCAAATCTAGACTCTCACGGTCGATGGAACCCTCTGAATGTAATGGAATTCGAACGGAACCCTGCGTTTCCGAACGTTCGCTATCTTTAGACTTGAAAGAATTTACAGTATCGATTGTTGCTGAAGATGTGGGTTGTTCGGTAAATTTGCCCTTCCACTTTGCGGGGAATTTGAATCTTGGGAAGGTTGTACGTTCCGAAACCGGTGTGATATCCGTACCCGTTCTCGGTGTATGAAGTTCAACACCATCATCTTCACGCTTTTTCTTTCTGAAAATTCGTGGATAAGTACTAAAGTCGAATACAGTTCTTTTCTCGGAATCGCCAGCTGTCGATTCCGTCGAAGTCGGCTGGCGGGCCGAGCGTTTGCCTTTTCGTGGGAGGCTCAATGAAATATTTTTCATTTTATCCGGAAGTTTAAATTTGGGCATTTTTGGTTTGTCGATTTTAAGTTTGGGCAAGGAGGGTTTTTCGAATTTAGGTTTCGAAGGCATTTTCATTTTGGGTTTCTTTATGGATTTCACACGCGTTTGAATCTTCTCTGCTTGGTCTCCCGCTTTTTTGCTTATTATACTCGCTTGTCGCTTCAGATTGGTAGCTTGTTTCTGAATGGCTTCCTGAATCTTTTTACCATGTCCTCCACCCTCTTCCTTGCCCTCCTTATCAGATTTATTAGATTGGGTTTCGGCTTTAAGGACCGATTCTAGTGGAACGAATACAGCTTCCGATGGATCTTCGGTATTGCTACTAATCGAAATGATGCCGGTGGTCCGAAGTTCCATGTCTGTCACCTTAGCCGCGAGGAATTCAATATCACTGTCCGTAATAGGTGTCGATGGCTTTTTCGGTCGATCTTCCTCATTTTGACTAATCCTTCTGAACTCTTCCGAGGGAGGATTGACGGGCTCATAGTCATTGCAACTGAAAAGAATATTGAAATGTTAGATTTGCGAACAAAAATTATGGTAAGCGTTTGTGTTGTGGTGATGCCAAGTTAAACCGAGCTTCCTATTAATAGTGACACTATCCAGGGTATGCTATGCATATATACTCCGACACTCTGCCTTATTTTGTGCGTTTTGTTTCGTTTCCTTACGTACCGTTCTTGATTGACCGTTTGTGTAATCGTAATGTTTGGTATTTTCTGACTTGCTCGACTCGTCGGACGACTATTGGTCAATGCCAATCGGGCAGTGCGTTCGGGCAGCAATGAGTCGCATTGAAAGAATTGGCATGCGCATCGCACTTCCAAAGATATCGTTGACAATCCAGACGAATCATCGCGCGTGACATTTGGACGCCGATTGTAACGCGATTGTCCTTCGGATATAGATCTTCCGACGTGGACATCATTCAGTGGCAACGACTTTCTCTGATAGCGCGGATTTATGGTGGCCGGACGCGATGGTTCCATGGCGGCGAGACCGTTTTATTTATACCCGACTGACATTTAGACTACAATTACCGCACGCACTACTACCGGTCCTGCATTTTCTCTTCGCCTCGTTCTTTTATTGTTTATTTTTTTTGTGTATTTTCGAATTGCGCGAGGGTCTTGAGCGAGAACGTTTCTCTTGAGCATCAATTGACCACTGTTTGATAAAATTAGGCAGTGCTATTGTTAGCTACACGATGACCCGCAACCGGACGCGACGATATAGTTTGTTCTCGTCGACAACGTTGCCGTCGGCTAGCCAGCTAGCTTGCCACTGCCGTTTTGTGTTATTTCTGTTTTTATCTAACATTGAAGCCATCTTTCCGCAATGTAGGTAATAAGTGAGTGTTAGTTATTTTTGAGCGACTGCCAACTATGATTACATTACCACATTTACTATAGATATAGGTAGTACTTACTTCACTCTACACCAATAGTCGTATTCTTCAGCGATGGTCATTCCCTTGACTCTTTCCTTGTGCACTTTCGTCATTTTTTCGTCGATTAGGAGGTTGGGAGTCGGGCTTGGTGCAGGACGATCCTCAGCTTCATCAGGGTTCGCATCTTTGTGAACCGGCTCGGTTGTAATTTGGACATCTTCATAAATACCGTCACTATCTTCCTTTGATCTTCGTTTAAATGATACTTTCTTCTTCAAGACAGGTGATTCCTTAACAGTATCTTCCTTTTCTTCTATTTTCACGTCGATTGCGACTTGTTCAATATGTTTCGACTTGTCATGTTTATCAACTTCATCTTCAATTATTTGAGCAATTACAGTTTCAGTTTTCAAACCATCTTCTTCATCAACGATCAACTTAGTAGTTTCAGTGCTAACTTTAACATCCTTATCCTCGGACAGCTGTTTCTGTATCTTTTTCTCTTCGATCTTGTCATCATCAGTTTTCTGAGTTTCAATTATCTTTTGTTCGTCTTTTGCCTTATCTTTTTTGACAACCTTCTTCTTCTTTTTGGCACCTTTTTCGTCAACAGGTGCACTTGGAGGTTTATCAACTACAACTGGTTCTTCAAGTTCCTTGTTTACAACTGGTTCTTCTGACTTAGGCTCTGTTGATGAAACCTCATCATCTTTTTTGACAACTTCAATTAATTTCCTTCCCATTTCCGGTGAATACTTGTCGGCAGCATCCTTAGCTAAACATTTAAGTTCATCCAAACCTTTTGGTTCAAAAAACTTATTGTCAGCTTCGGATGGGGTTTCTGGCACGCTAGACTCGAGAATCTCATCATCAGAAGGCGCAGTAAGGATAATAAGTTGAACACCGGCTCCATTTTCAACTGATGGAGTTTCCGGTATGTCTTCTTTCGTCGCTTCAACTATTGGACTCACGTTTCTCGTTTCCTTCTGTCCTTCAAACTCTAAATAGGAAAATTCATCGGTTTGACCAGGTGGTGGCTTTAATGGTATGTGAATGTATAAAGGACCTTCCACTTTTCTTGATGATTGAATTGTTTCCCTTTTCGTTGATGTTATTGATTTCGGCGCACTTTCTTCCGTTTTGCTCTTTTTATTGAGGTTCGAATCGGATTTGGTGAAACTGAACTTTGGTAATTTAATTTTGTCCCTGGCTTCTTTAAGTTTTTTCATGATGCCCAACCGTGATAAACTATATTTGGAAATGCGACTGTAGCTACTTTCAATCGAGTGTTTTCGTTTGCGTCCGGGTTCTTCAGATTTCGCACGTTGACTCTTCAAAGTTTCCGTTTTAATTGTTTCCGATGATGGTTTGCTCGGTCCTGGTGAATCTAATATTTCTTCCGAAGAAGTCGCCTTCTCGTCTTTATCTAAATATTGACTAATACTCACGTCAGCTGAACTTTCATTGGATTCAACCATTAAATTTGCTCTATTACATGGTTCATCGACAATTTCTTCGATTGTAACACCATTTTCCGTATCCATTTCAATAGAACTCTTAGTTTTACGCAACTTTTCCATTTTGTACACTTTGAAATCGTCTACGTATGTATCATCGAAGGGACGTTTATCCAGATAAGTCCAAGGATAACCACCTTTACGTCTGGCGCGTCGTACTTCCTCCCACTGGTACGTCTTTATCGGCACTGGTGGTGGTTCTTTGACTGCAGATTAAAGAAATAATGTACAATGAACGACATTGCATCACATGTAAGTAAACATTTAACAAAATATTTAAAAAAAAAAAAACAAAAAATTAATATGCAGCGCTTAGGCAATACACGTCTGAACGAACCAGTCTGAACTAATTTTGCGAGAATTGCGGTGGGCGTACTTTAAAAAGTCGGAAAATTTTATGAACCAACTGACATATGAACGCGTACGTGAGTTATTTTTGGTGAAATTGGTTGATACGCTAAAAAATCACATGATAAGTTGAAAAATGTTTGGATATTTGTTTTAATTGAAATATTGAACTTAAAAATCAACCAAGCATCAGAGACAATTTAATAAAAAATGTTCTTATACCTGACCTATTTAAGGGGCAGCATCTGTGCCAAAAGTCTGATGATTGCATGCAACAAACCAACAATATTACGACTATTACGAGATTATTACATATACAAAGTTTTAGTTTGTTTTCGTCTCGATTTTAATATATCCCAGCGAAAATGGCACCAAGTGAAAAATAAAGTCTAGTCTCCGTTAATTCACGCAAAAATATACTTGAGATTCTTGTCAAAATAATCAGTAAATGTGTTAGTCAATTACCCCCATGGGGTAATGCGTTCAATAAATTCTAATTTATTATCAACAAAACAAACCTTGCTTATTGGCTTCAAGTGCGTCCATTCCGACTAACGGCGCGCCTCAAACTCCATACATCCATGTTTTACAAAGCGTGCAATCCGAACACTAACATCAACGATCCTTAGCTTTTCGCTGAGCTGAGAAGATGGTGGCGTGAGTGGTGTACGTATTTAATTCGTATCGAAAATTATTATTATTCAACCGGTCGATAGATGCAGTTGGGTTGACTTTATATTTTTAAAATTCAGTTCGGATCGCTAGCCACGCACTTATACGTTTTTCCACTCTGGATCTGGACCCAGAAGGCAACAGGCAACTACAACTCCGTCGCAGACCGGCGATTGGGACGGATCGGATAATGAGACTTGAGACTTTTACCGGTTTATTTTCGGCTGCTCTATTTTAATAACACACACGAAATGACGCTATACTATAGTTTTGCAAATCTCATTTGCGTACTGCTTTACTTACCAAAACGCAGTTTGTTTTTTTTTTCAGATGTATACCTATAAGTTTCTTGATTACATCCAAGATTTTCAATGACGATCCGTTTTTATTTGCATACAGTATTACTTTATTTATTATCAGAGGGGTGTAGCTAGACATTTTTGTCTCGCAAGCAAAATTATCGGTTGAAGGAAAAATTTTGAAATATTTCTTTTTCGTTGCGGGCACTGCTTTCCCTTGCTTCATAGTAGCTACGCTACTGCCTGCCTGCTCTGCTTATTATAATTACTTTACTTATTACAATAATCTGTTTTTTTTTACATATTTACAAATGTGATAGCGCAAAAGACGTTTCACTATTCTCATCTCCAATTTTCAGATGTATACCTATACGTTTCTTGATTACATCCAACATTTTCAATGACGATCCGTTTTTATTTGCATACAGTATTACATTATTTATTATCAGAGGGGTGTAGCTAGACATTTTTGTCTCGCAAGCAAAATTATCGGTTGAAGGAAAAATTTTGAAACATTTCTTTTTCGTTGCGGGCACTGCTTTCCCTTGCTTCATAGTAGCTACGCTACTGCCTGCCTGCTCTGCTTATTATAATTACTTTACTTATTACAATAATCTGTTTTTTTTTTACATATTTACAAATGTGATAGCGCAAAAGACGTTTCACTATTCTCATCTCCAACTGAATTGGCAGGACTAAGTCTGTCTTTATTCCTCTTTTCCTTAATATATTTAACGTAAACCACAAAAATGATGGTAGCAGCCACAGCAACAATAAATCCAATCAGTATAGGCGACGAAGATGCAGTTGTCAAATCATCTTTATGACTGATGACCTCAATTTGCGTTTCGGAAATTATTTGCTCATTCCCCTCAGAGGAGTCGTCCGTACTGGTTAAGCATTTCCATACTCCTTCGTGAATCTTGGATACATGCTTCAACCTCATACCACAATCGCCGTGCTCGAAACCGCTTCCATAATATTCCATTTCGTTTGTTTTCGTATGTGGCCAAATGTGATAAGTGTTCCCTTTCGGATCTTCAAGGGCACAATAAACTATTGGGCCATTGGCAGTGAAAAGTATTACCACTTCATCGGATTCATCTACAGCGACATGTTGAAATTTCGGTTGTATCAAGTCGTATCGTTTAACCTGGTCAGAAAGTAAAACAAGTACGAGTATATTTAATTGTTCTCAACTTGTAAATGAATAGATAATATTACGTCTACTGTAATGACATCGTCCTCGATGGAATTAAATCTTGAGAAATGACACGTATATACACCAAAACCTGACATATTAATATTAGTTAAATAAAGTCCGCATTGCCCATTTTCATATTGCTTTGCCTCAGCTCTGTGGAAAATTTTGCCTTCCGGTGAAACCATGAAACAATTACTTGCAGCATAAGGCACTTCGCATAAAACGTTCGGTGAATCACCTACTTTGGCAATTATCTGTTTTTTCTTCGAATATGTGCTTGCTATAATCATAAGTTACAAGTTAAATCTTTTTTCTATTGAGAATTGAAATGTTCCATGTCAGCAGGTGACAAGTTTGACCTTTATTTGACCTACCCAATAAACAGCTGATCAGGATAAAGATGGTGGAAAAAACATACACCTCAAGCACATCAAGGGTCATATCGCTAGGCTAATTCAATGCTCATTCAGATTCGACTCAACTTACCAGCCAGTCAAGTTCCGCATGAAAAGCATGACGATAAAAACATATTTTTTTCGCCATCTTTATCCCGATTAGTGTTTAAATAAGTAAATAATTTTTTTTTGATAATGACTAAGGTTGGGGTGACCTCGACATTGAACTTTTCAGCTAATAAAGCCTTGCTACCAAACCATCTCATTAAATAATCAAAATTCCCTAAATCGGCGATTAAAAACTTTTTTATTTATGAGTAGTTGCTTTAATTATATTAATTCTGGAACTTTACCAAAAAGTAAATACCTTTTTTTACGTTAATGAAACCCATCCGAGAATCTAAATTACATTTCCATGTCCCAATTTCATAGTTTTGAAGTGGCAATTTGAACTGAAACGTATGAATGAGGCTATAAAATAGAAAATTCAATACCATAAAGCATAAACAAAAGTCTTACTTCAATTTGGCATATATTTTGTGAAAAATTCGTTCCAAAACTATCATATCTATCGGTAGCTGAATTTTCTAGAATATTAAAAATATGTTGATCAGGTGTTGTCATACTGCAGGTTATTTTCCCGGGGGGTTTAGGCTTGTTAATATGTTTGCAACCAATTATCCCGTAACCATTTTCTTCCTTGTACCAGGTTTCCATTTTTTCGATTTCTATAAAACAAAAAATAGTAGATTATATCATAAAGCGTATAAGTGACACTTTCTGTGGCGAGTAGGAAGGGTTGACAATTCCTACGAGCCACACAAAGTCACTTACCTATACGCTTAATGATATATACTATTTTATCTCCGAACGCCATTTAATTTAATCAAAATTGTAATAATAAATGAACAATGTCGAGGTTATGGCATTTGACGTTTGTTACTGTTACGCCAGTTGGGTTGCATAGGACTGTTCTACTGTGTACTGCACGCCGATTGGTCCGTTACCGTTACGCGAGTTGGGTTGCATAGAATTTCTCCACTGCGTACTGCACGCGGATTGGTCCCAAATCACTTTATGCTCCTAGGAATATAAACCGAATCACTTTATGCTCCTAGGAGTATAAATTATTATGAGTATCGGAGACACCATAAAGCTACACTTAAACAGCATGCAACAGTGAATGTAATGTGTCACTTATACGACGTTCGGAGATAAAATTACATTTTCGCTTGGTTTAGCAATTGTTTTAATTAAATAAAAACGTTGCTTTGTTATATGTTACGGAGGATATTATTTTAGGTTATCTTTTTTTATTTATAAAATAAATGATTGTTGCAGGGCAGGTACGTTTTCTTTTTTTATAATATCAAATATAATTTTCCAGTGCTTCGAAAAACTGAAACTCGGAAAATTCTGGTTGGTGAAAAAATATTAATGAATTATTGTGAAAATTATTTTTAGGTTAGATTTTTTTTAAATCATTTAGGTTTTAAAATGTTGTTAAATGTAAGACTTTTTTCTGGTCGACAAAGCACGTCCTAGTTTCATGATATTTGAAAGTATTCACAACTCGCAAGAAAATTTTCATTCTACGTGAGGGTGAGAATAAACTTCCGAAATTACTTTTCTAGTTTCATCTTGTTACTAGTGCTACTTCGTGTTATAGTCACATAGTTTCTATAGGTTTGTTCCAACAATACACCAAACTAGTTCCGAACTGTACGACGCATGAGCAGTTTTAAAAAACCAACGGTTTTATAAAACTGCTCATGCGTCGGACAGTTCGGAACTAGTTTGGTGCTTTGTTGGAACAAAACTTAGAGTTTCCAAAGTTTCCATACTTTCTTATTAGTATTACCGATTCATGTTTTCATATTTTTATAGATACTTTTACAATTTCATACTTTGATAGTTTCATATTTTCGTATTTTATCGATAGTTTCCTGCTCTACCAACAAAACTTGCTAAATATAAAAAGTAAACTTCCGCGTGTCGTCCCAAAGTATTAAAATGAAAGTTCGGCAAGTTGAAGACGTTGAAAAAGTTTTTAACCGCAAAATCACAAATCCATAGCACAAACCGCAAAAATGGAATTTATTCGTTTTCATTTTACAATTTCATTGCATTTTTTTTACATCAAAAGCAAAAACTAGAGAACCCAACTCTTTTTTATTGCAGTTTTATGCTTCAAAAATATGCAGATTTCTGTAATATTTAAGTATGACCTTTATTCGTAGATGGCATCATTTACAATTTAAAAATAATTACAGAAATCTTCATATTTTTTTTCTTTTCATAATACATAACAGATATTTCATAAATTTACGAAATTTGCTGTTTATTTTCAAATGAGATAAAACATTTTGAGAATTTCTTTAAAATCGAATATATTTTTGTAATAGATTTAAGGGTTTGAAGGAGATAAAGAAAAAGCACTGCTTAATGAAACCGCATGAACAGAATTATTTATTTCCTTTTTCGTTTTTATTTTAGAATTTCATAACATTTTTTTTTTACATCCGAAGCAAAAACTAGTGAACCCAACTCTTTTTATTGCAGTTTTATCCTTCAGGAAGAAAATTAAACTAAATTATAATTTTATTAGTTGAAGCGCTTCAAAAATATCCAGATTTCTGTAATATTTATAAGTCCGACCTTCATCCATAGGTGGCATCATTTACAACCTAAATAATATTTTCATAACATTTTTTTACATCCGAAGCAAAAACCAGTGAACCCCACTCTTTTTATTGCAGTTTTATCCTTCAGGAATAAAATTAAACTGAATTATAATTTCATTAGTTGAAGCACTTCAAAAATATCCAGATTTCTGTAATATTTATAAGTCCGGAATTCATCCATAGGTGGCATCATTTACAACTTAAATAATAATAGAAATCTTCATATTTTAAGTGGAATCTAAAATATAGTTTTCTTTTAATAATAACAGATATTTTCAAAGGAATTCAATAATTTTAAGAATTTCTTTACAATCGACAATTTTTTTAATAAATTTACAACGATATGAATAAAATGAATAAAAAAGAAAAATCACTGCTTGTCGTATTTATCTTTATGGATATTTGGCTGCCAGTATACAGGGAGTTTGATTTATATATCAGAAATGTGATTCCTAAAAATTCTAATATAAATAAATATTAAAATTCATAACATTCTGTATAATTTTTCGATTTCTTAACTACATTTTCGTATTTTCTTCCTCTTTCCGTAGTAGAACAACATTCATTTCCAATTATAGAGAGAATATAAATTATCTATCGAAAGACTGCGATTGACATGCAGGAAATATGTTTGCGGTTTTCTGGCTTTGCCATGGATTCTTTGGAATATGCTACTGTCTCTTCTTTTGTTTCAATTTTATTGTTAATGCTGGTAAATTATTTTTAGCTATCCTTTATTGTAAACTGTCCTACCCATTCTTTTCTTCACTCTTCGTTCTATTTTAGTCCTTTTGTAATTCTTTTTTCTTTATGTTTTCTTGCCTTTTCATTGCTTATTGTTACATGAAATGGGATTTTCTTCCATGTTACTTTAACATTTTTACTATCCGAGCGATTTCCATCTGCAAAGAAAAATTGATATCAATACTTTCCTTTTTCAATATTATCAGAATTATGTTAGTTTTACACACACAAAAACTAATAGTAAGTTTTAAAATAATTCAGTTGGATTATTAAATTTTTTATTTTTTCTCAAATATAAACCACTTTTCAATGTTTCATGCGTTTCACTGATAATCTTTGACAAATGTTAAAATAATCTTTGACAAGTCCAAGGAATCCCTTATCGAAACTGTGCCAGTGCCAAAATTGAAGAACTCGGGAAAATTAATGGATCGAAAATAGCATCAACCACGTTCACTATGCAAGTGACTTTTATATCAAGGACTATAGTATGAAAAAAAAATCAATAAAATTCTTAAAGAAAGATTTATTGTGGTGTTATGTTAGGGAAATTTATGAAATTTGGTGAATGAACATGAGGAAAGAGGGACTGGAGATCCTCAAGGACACACAAAAAAATAAATGCAATGAAAATAAATATGATAATTAAATTTAAATTGTATATTTGCATTTAACCTTGATTCACACATCCGTTGGAAATTTGTGTGGTGCCATCCATACCGATTTATGTAATTTTTTTTCGCCATTTTTGCATGTTGTAAATTCGATATTGGCAACGGCATGGTTTATATCCTCGAGGTAATAAAATCATGGAAGCTTTATCAGCAAATAGTAGTGTTTGGTAAAAATACGAATAGTTTTCGTTTCAATTTCAGAAAGACTGAACGATTTGAAGTTTATAATTATGTTGCGGGCCCGTATGCACTAAGCTTAAGTAAGTTAAAATTATTTGATTTCATATGCTTAAAACAGACAATTTTGATTATTGCAGAATCATATGTGGATGGATGCATAAATACCGGAAAAAAATGTAATTGTATGAAAGCCGTATGGCGAGTGTCACTTACAATCACCAGATGGTAATTGGTGCATCG
>JARJEB010021277.1:0-18429 GCA_030264535.1 Liometoxenus newtonarum | reverse complement strand
TTTATATATATATATATATATATATATACCTTATGCTTATATAACATAACACCCTTCTTTATATCCTAGGCTCAAAGACCCTGAAGACCAAAGTGCACAGCACAACATATAGACAGGCTTTGGACGAACACACGATTCGGAAAACCGAAATTCGTCCTTTTATACCAAATTCTATTATAGCATTATAGATCACCGCTAAATATTTCACTGGTTAGGGTTTACATTACATGTATTTCCAATAAGTTCCCTTGGTTCATATATACCTCTATACTATACCTACCTACATATAAATGTTCAATACCAGAAGTTGTTAAAACCCTTTTGGAGCATTTGGACTTTGCCGATGGTTTTGAATGCGAAATGGGAATGAATGAATGAATAAATGCGAGCAAAGCTAAAAAGCATACACAGATATCGGGCGAAGTATAACTTCAGAAAATACATAGCTATATAGGCAATAGGGAAATGAGAAAAAGGGGCATGACAAAACGATTCCCCTGGTCGAATTTATATATCAAAAATGTTAAAAGAGCATTGCAGCCGCGATATTCGAAAATGATAAAGTATTAATGGTTATTAAACCAACATCATCATCGTATCGTCGTAGGGCTAAATGTTTCGACACTTTTTAAAAAGCCGTTTGTGCGTTTGTGCGACTTGTCTTGATAATTATTACAGTTTCACACAGAAAAAAAACGTATAATCTAAACAGAGCGAAAATATGAAAGCACTAGAGAAATAGCATGTTATAAAAACTACTCGCTGGAAAACGAGACATTAATGAATAGGAGACATAGGTATATCCGAACGCGCATCACTGGATTTTTTAATTGAGTCTATGAAACGCGTGCAACCGGAATATTAGGACGTCCGCAAAAAAAGTACAAATGAAATGATGAAAACATCGAAGCTCAAACAGTAAAAAATGTCATTGTCCGAAAAGAGCCTATATGGTTTTACTAGCTAGCGATCGTCAGCACTGTAATGCGCTCGTGCAAACTTAATAAGTACTCAAATTAGTATTCACACTAGCAGATATGAAGTTTCATTTGTGTAGAAGTGTCGAGTGCTAAATTTCAAACAGTGTAGTGTTTTTTCAATGATTCTTGGTTGTGTTGCGGTCGTTCCCGATTGTGCTACTTGGAATGTGCACGAAGGGAACCCACTCAACATGGCTGACATATCGAAGGTAACCAAACGAATTAAGCCTATCGAAATTCAATATTTCAATCATTTTGTATTTTGTTGGAAGTTAATAAATAAATTAATAACCATATTGAATAAACTGTGTTCTCCGTGTCTCTGTCACGTTAAACGTGAAGTGGCGCCCATTTACAGACTTTTTGATCTATAACTTGCAACGAACCACGCCGTCTGCGCTGCAGCAAACCGGCAAACGAATATCAGCCTAGCAAAGACGCAAAGACACGATGTGAACCTTCTGTTGGTATATATTCTGGGGTTGAATAATAAATAGAATAGAGACAGACACAGTTGTTGGTTGAATTACCTATACCTATAGACGTTGACCAAGCATCTTCAAATAAAGCGTGCGAGAGTTTAGTTACTTATCAAATTGTTAACCTTATTTTATTATATTGTAATCACCAATTGATTTAAGTTTGTTTAATCATTCATTTGGAAATCGAATTCTAATTATAACCATATTGTTAATATCTTATTAAATTTCCTACATTTGTGATTTTCTAGAATTTTCGGGACAATAAAAGAAATCCGAAAATATAGAAACACAAGAAACTGATATGTATTTTATAGATTTGATAAATTTAAGGATAATACGCTCTAATAAATAAGCTACCCATTGCTTTTGTTTATTCGTTCGTATAAAACATGAACCATTCCCTTACAAACGCAAACTCATCACCATCAGACATTGGCGATTAATAAAAATATTTGGTTTTCGATATTTCGTACTGGTTGGTGACGAGCTATGGGTTTACGGCAGCATTCAACAAAATGTGAATGCCGAACCATAAACTAAACACAATACCTTGCTTTTCTTAGGTTTTGTAATGTTTTGGATCTCACATACCTACACACACCATTAGGTTATTCTGTCATTACCGCGTACTAACACAAATTTTATATTCTTCATAAAATTTTCCCAAGTATTTCTGGGTAAAAATGAGGTAATTTAATAAATATCAAATTATGTGCTACATGGAAAGTTTAAAATGCTTGGACTTGGACTTTTTGTTTGTTACAGTTTCGTGTTTGTGTTTTTATTATACAAATGGAGCACTCCTGTACTCGTGTATAAGTGTAATTTAAAAAATATGCAAATTGCACATGTAATAAATTTAATGAATCATTTTTAAAATATATAGGTATACCCACAAGTAGCGTTAAGCTTAGTGTAAATTAGCTTCTTGTATTAGCTTTCATCTTGCCCATGCAAACATCTTACGATTTTACACATTAAGGGTTGTTTCAATGCATTATATTTATAAATGTTCGTTATGTAAATAAATTGGTATGTAATTTCCGATTTTGTACCGCACATTACGACTCGTAGTCATAAAATCCGTGAAAATTCGACCCACAAATACTTAAATTTTTATATAAGTACAAAATATCAGAGATATTTTGTCTTTGTCGGAAAGTAAAAATAGAAATATGAAAATTCATAAGAGTTAAAAAGAAAATAAAACAGAAATATTGGCTTTCTTAAAATTGTTCTTATTAAATTGCAGCACTAAACTGATTAATACACAAAAGTCGTGCTCATTAATCAATTTCACCCGGAAAATTAATGATGGCTAATTAAATATTTAATAATTAACAAAAATTTTCAATAAAATTATTATTAGAAAATTTGTTCTGACATGCTTCCCAATGTGGTTTTTGTTATTAAATTTATTCATTAATTACCTCCTCGATTGATCATCTATTAGAGGCTGCTCAATTTGGATAACTGAGATAAACTTTTAGATGATTCGATTGGAAAATTGGAGCGTAATGCAAGTTTTATGCGCGTTTTTCAATTAGTTTTATTAAACACAAATAGCTCATTAAAGTAAATAATTTCATAGCTTCAAGGCAGTTTTTTTTGATAATACAAATCCATTGAATAGTTGTTTTATCTATTCAAAGGGGTGAAGTTAAACGTACTTACGAGGAGACGAATATTTTTTTCGGTTTATATTTTAATTAAATTGTTCATTTCTCCAACGCATGAACTATCAATATCAGTTTGCAATTAAATTATTTCCACCCTCATATTCTTGCATCACGTATATATCACGTATATATTCGTATTCCTGCCAATGTCATCAAATTTAATATTCATAAACTAATATTAAATCACGAATTTTATTTGATTTCTTCTGATGTTGTGCCGGCACGAACTGAAAGAATGAATTTTTCAACATAACACGAATATATTTTACGAAGCAATATGAAAAGACGAAGAGAACCAATTAATATTGATTAAAAATTTGAAAAGCAACTCTATCAACTTTCAGTTCGTTCTTCATTACACAGAATAAGATGTTTTAGGGGCGCAAAAACATCCTATTAGTAGATAAATGGCATGAAATGGTGATAAACTCGGTGCGCGCAACTTGCGGAGTTTATTCAATTGATGAATTTACTGTCTTTAAAGATACGTTCAACTTTCCTATATATAGATACAGATCCAGCTCAATACCTATATATAATTCGTTGCATATTGCACCACTTTCACAGTGAAAGCGTAATTTTTCATGTAACACGAATTCAAGCTAGAGCTATAGAAAAGAGCAATCCGCTGGAAATTGAAAATAACAAGTCAACTATTTTCAATACAAAAGGTTTACGTATTCCAACTTCCAAGCAAGATATTGTTTATTATTTCTTTTGATCTTTTCTCATATTGCCAATATTTTATTGATTTAATTTAAAAATATATATGTATAGAGGAATATTATCTGTAGGCAGGAGCGACATTTTTTCTGAAAATTCGGTATCATGGGAGATCGCAATCCGAGGCAAAGAAACGATAATGCGACATGAAATTGGTTTTCTTTAATATTAGTAAATCGGAACCTTTGCTGCCGCCTTTATGAATAATACTATACTAGTAATAATAATATCAAATACATTTCCTCTCTGTGTTGCGTTGCCGATGATGCCTTATGTGGCGGCTACATGCCTGGGATTACGCAAAATCAATATGAAGTTCATTACGAAGAAATAGCTCTCAGTGCTTCGCCAGCTTACACAGTGCCAGGGCTTCACTTCAGGTTTCACGAATGTTCCGAAAGCATTTTCTAGTCTCTCGATTCCAAACGACCCAACCACACTGTTACCAATCTAGGTATATACGCAATGTATATATGCGACCACTGTCAGGAGGAATAATCCCGCGAATCGAATCCAATTTTCTGACAGATAAGTTCGCTCCATTTATAACCTATTCAAGTCTTTTAGAAACGGCAGATTTCATTTTTAAAAAGCTTTTTCCGTAGATTACACGCCATTGTGTTTTTATGCACTCTTAATGAATGCTTGCCAGTTTAGATTACGAAGGGATAAGCGGACCGCGACGTGCATCAGCAACGATTGCCGAAAGCGATGACTTTTATTGAAATTTTCCAGATTGAATATCCATCCATTCATCGAAAATCTATACCGAATGTTATCATTTCAAAAAAAAACGGGTTCGATATGGTAAAGTTAAATTATTGAAACACCCAGTATATAAAATTAGTAAATTTGTTGAAGAAAAACTTGAAGAAGATTCCAAAGAAGGCGCGCAGGGCGGAGAATTATTGTTCATGTTACGGTTCAATGAGTCAAGTGTTGTCCTAATTTTTTTCCCATTCGCTTTTCTTTATTCATCGCTCATCTTCGTTCGACTATATTATTATGTTGAAGATTCGCGGAAAATATAAACGTTTTGCGTTGCTGCGTCGACGATTTCCAAGTGCACTAGCAAGTTATTTGACTTATTCATCAATTGAAAACTAAATCTGTATTCATTATAATTTCAAAACCGGAGGAAATGCCGAAGCGATAAAGAGCCTAGAGCGAAAAAGAAAAATCATCGTTAAAAGTGGATTGAATTGGATTTTTTCTTTTTTAGAGGAGGCACTCCGCTGCTGTTGTATCAAAAAGTAAATAAAATTTCCCTCTACGCTTGTACGTTGCAAGAGAATACAAAATTCATATCTCAATTTCAGAAAAAAAAATGGAAATCGAATGAATATTCTAATGCGCGAAGGAAGAATGATACATTAGATTAAATTGAAATATTGTAATTACTTGTCTGTTACTTGTGAGTGACTGGTACAAGTCATTGAGTTGTTAAAAAATGACCCTGAGAGTAAAATAGAAATGAAAAACGTAAAACATTTAATAGTACTGCGTAGCAGGGGACTGTACATTGACATATTGTAGTCCTGAGTCGCGTTGAGTAATTTTCCGTGCATCGTACGCTGGCGTAATTCAATCCACCTTACACTATCGCGATGAAAAAGCGCTAAAGCCAGAAAAGAGAGAAAGAACACAAACACGGACCGCGATTTGCGGAGAGATAATAACTAGATGTTGGGACATTAAACGTCAACTATGTTTCAGTTCCGTAAATCTGGAAGCTGGCACCTCATTCGTTTACTCGGCAAATTGTTTTCCCCTCATAATCTATCAAAATTATAAAAAATGTGGTCGCCAACAAGAAGCAAAAAATATAAAAACTCTTTAAACTTTAAAAACATATCAATCGGGTGCTTCAATTTTTATTTTCTTATTTTCTCTTCTGTAATAATAATTTGTCAAGATATTAAGCATGACATATGTTTCGTAATATGTAACAAAATGTCGCAAGTGCAAGTTTCTAACAGCACCAACTCGTAACAACTCGTGATAGGAAAACTTGCGTAACGAGTTGCAACTCAACGATTATTTGTCATTGTTGACAATAATTGCGCTTTAAATGCGCGATATTCGACGCAATCCGAGTTGACAATCGTCCAAACGGAGAATCATAGAATGCACAGAATCAACGATGTGAAACGAAAGGGTGTTGAGGGTGTTCGTATTCGTCGTCAAGTTATCGAAATCAATGTTCCCGATCGCGTTTCGCCTGCATCGTCGATTAAGTTCTAACGGCTTCATATTCAATCCGGAGCGTCGTCACCATGCACTCACTCCCGTTAGTATATAGAGTACTTTACGTTTCTGCAATCCCAGCTTTTCCTCGAACTTGCACTTACAAAGCTTTTCCGATTGTCGCAAGGTGTGGCATATCATCAAAAGGTATGACGTTTTCGAATACGATTTATTATCGAATGCGAGGCAACTACATATAGGTATGCAAATATTTATTACGCTTTGATGAAAGTTGTCAAAGTTGTTTGTATGTAATATTCTCCATGTTAAGCCGGTGTTTGGATGCAATTGATGTGTATCGCCGAGGGCCGCAGGCCTCACACCTATACCTGTGTACGTGTAAGACTATAAATTAGAATAAGATTAGCGTATCGCCTCGTCCGAACAAACGAACGATGGAATGAAACGAATGAACGGCGTTACAGTTTTCCGACAGGCGACAGCGGGGATTCACCATCAACCAGGCTCCAGGCTAGCAAGCATCTCTCTGGTTGAGTGCATGGTATGAGACATGAGAGCCGCAGTTGAGTTTGTTTCGTTCGTTCGTCGGTGCGTTCAGTTCGTATCCGTTTTGAGTTTAAATCGACTTTAGCATGAATTATTAATGCAGTTAATCCGTTCAGAATAAGACAGGCTGCCGTTACTATACCACCACGTCGTGGTGTTGCCGATATATGGCATGCCACTGCACTAGTGCAGAGAACTCAACTCATGGACTTTGTTCGCCCGGAGTCAGCATTGTAGACACGACGCTTAGATTTATTCGCTCGTGTTAGTCGTGTCGGTGTGCAGTATGAACGGAAAGGGTACAGCACAGGAAGGAACACAACAACGAAACGACATCCTCGAAGAGAAAGACAGGATAGTACTCCCGCACAAATATGGCCAACAATGAAAACCTAAATTTCATACCTATGAACCCAAATTCCCAATAGATGTGATGTTTATATGGATACCTGTTTATATGGATACCCCACCTTGTGTCAGATCAAAAATATATAAGTACGGTCCTGCTGGAAGATTGAGAATACTATCAAAGTATAGGAAATCATTACACAACTATACCAGCTAGGTATAGGTATATATATATTCTCTCGTCAAACTAAACTAATTTTGCGTTCGCAAGTTCCGTTGCATTCCGTTTTCCTTCTTCGGCGAGTTTGGATCGTCCGTGTTGGCCCCCATCTCTTATCGAATAATTCATCCATATTCCGTTTAATACTTGACAGATATGTTTAATTACTCGTAGCTTAGCTACACCATCTGGTACAAGTTCACTCTACACTCCTGGCTAGATTGTGGGAGGCGGTGGGCCATCCTAGGCCAGTGTAACGTTTAAAGTGCTTCGAATTTGGAAGACCTATACGAAAGAGAGCTAACCCGAACGAATGAACGAACGACGTCGCTCACTAAAAAGGGCTGCACCCACTGAATTACACGTAATTGATTAGTGCGGCTTATCCTGTCGTTTATATAATACTCAATAATTTATAATTCTATTGCGCCTCGTGAGATAACATTTACCGCACAGTTGAATAAATGATGACGATTTAAAAGGAAACTATAAATTTGGCAATATTAGAAATTTAGAAATTCGTCTTTGCAACTATTAGGTAGTACACAATTTGTTAGTCGCGTCAAGAAAATGCATCGGAGGATCTTAAATTATCTTCGAATTTTCCAAGAGTAATATAAAATTTTGAGTGCTGCTCATGATATTGCAGGATAGTTCTGAGCCTCGCTTACAAGCCTTCCTGATCCTGATCATGTTATGGCATTAAGCACGAATTATAACGTCGGGCCAAATAACGCCTGAGTAAAACGAATAATAAATTGAATTCATAAATTCCGTTCGATGTCGAGGCCTCCGACGTATTTTCGTTTCACTGCCGGTTTTTGAATGAGTTGGAGCGGCAATGCGACTCGACGGGAGCGACGACAGATAGATATTGCATATTAAAGCGACGCTCTGTCGTGTGATTCATTGCGGTTTTTAATTAATTTCCCTAATGTATAGTCGTGACAATGGTTTGGTCGGACTGTCGAACGGACGTGTACATATATCTATATTCGTTTCTGTTATATTTATAGGTCCGTTCCACTTCGTTGCGATGATGATGCGAAAATGAATGTTACATATAGGCGGGACAAAACGAGCACCGAATCATCGTACAGATGTATAGATAAGTGAAGGAAATATGAAAAACGACTTACCTATGACGGTCAGGTTATAGCGAAAACTTCTTGTCTGTGCATTGCGGAAGTCCACTCGACAACGGTATACACCCTCATCGTGCCGCCGGATGTCGTCGATGACGAGCTGTGCTGGTTCGGACACGGTTCGGAAGTAGGCGCGCGAACCAAACACTTCCGGCGCAGACCAATGTCTTGCTTGTGACAATGGTTTACCTCGTACATCAAAACTGAAACAGAAGAAAAGAAACAATTTCAATTAATTAATAGCTCCAACACCAACAAACATTCGTATCTAAACAAGAAATAATAATATGACCACTTACTACTATACGATACTACCGTAGGCAGTTATACGAAAGTATCGGATTCACCCCAAAAATTCGATGTCCGGTTTTCAACAGATCTCCACGAATCTAGCTCCCCTGAATCCGAAAAATTGGTTTTTGTACTGATGTCGGTGTGTGTGTGTGTCTGTGTGATTGTCCACTGCTCACAAAATTTCGGCTAAACCAAGCAACGGATCGTGGGCCTGTGTGATTGTATGGCCACAAAATTTTGACTAAACCAAGCAACAGAACGAAACGAAACTTGGTTACAGGTTCAATCCCGTTACGATCAGACCTGGTTCGAAATTCAGCAAAATCGGTCGGTAAAGAAGGGCACTAGGGCACTTAACCTCCATGTCAAAATATAAATTTGCGTCTCACTGGCAAACAAAAATTTTTTCTTGTAGAGATTCCAATTCTTTACATTTTAATACCTATAACCTTTTTTCGCACGAAGCATATTTTGTAAGATATTAATTCCTCAAAGTTCAAATTTGTAACAATCAACACAATGAATGGCCAGCACCGAATATACACATGTTGCTATGACGACAATTTAACAAACTATACACTAAGTATCAGAAATTTGTGGGGTGTCCCGCACCGTATTTTTCCGTGAAAGGAGAATTTTGTCGTGGCTTCACTTTTCATCTTTTATTAGAAACACGAAGTCCACTCTCATTGTTCATTTAATGTTCCGTTATCCACACTGATATAGCTATTGTCGTTGCAGGTGCGCATTAAACATATCATAACATAATACTATATAGATATACCGATAAATGTAGATGAAAGGGAGATACACCACGTACGATGCTTTAGGTTTACTACACATAACATAAAACAAGTTTCGAGTTCGGTTTTGATTTCGCCATTTGGTTTTGGTGGTACGGTTCAGTTGTATAATATTAGGAATGAGTTGGGCATCATGGAAATGCATAATTCAGTGTGTAATTGCGGGGCAGGTATCTATTATAAATCATAATTATGCGAGCACGAGTGAATCCAATCATCCGTAGATGGTTCGCATAAATAATAATATAATATAATAACAATGCGTGTCATCAAATATGAACCGTAACCGAATTGCAATATTTAATTGCGAGTCAATAGGAATGTTGTGTTGTTTAAAACTTTTGTTATAGTTGCTCGTTACGATATAACGCATATACGCATTTATCATAAATTTATCACTGAGCGGATTGGATTGCTATGCTGTACCATGCAATAAACAATAGGATTATTTATAACGTAAATTATATGCAAATAAACCACTTTTACATAGTTAATTTTCATAAAATTACATTGCCAATACATGTTTCCGCAATATTTTGGGTTCTTGTCTTTAAAATTATACTTTAATCTTTTTATTCTATACTTATTCGTAAATATAGTTTATTTGTGTTGTGGATATAATATAAATTTACCTAACAAGTTTGGAAAGTATTCAAATTCGCACGAGCGCGATAATTTGTTGCAAATCGCGCAAGTTTGTCACTTTTCCGCACTGTTTTTTGTTTTGTTGCCGCATAGTTATGACTTTCCGGAATTACTTTTTACTTTTGCTTTCTAGTGGCTAGAATTTGGGTCAGCGAACTTAAGGCGAAAGTGCTTGATCTGAATAATTAATGATCCAATTTAATCGTCAGAATAAGTCGTACTTGAATCATTACTGCATCCGGGAAGCGATTGAATATTGCTTAAATTCTCATTTACCACGTTTCTCACCCTTATAACCTACTTATATCTACTGCATCCGCGTCGCTCCTATTTCTGTTCTTGCAACCAAATTCAAAAGTAATCCGAATCCGAATCTCATACCGCATGAACACACGTACATGCATTGTTCTACAAATGCACAAACGACGAAAATTCAATTTTCCTTCATTCGACTGGCTTAAGCTTAGCTCTGCAGCGCATAGTCTTTGACGTCGAAGTTGAAACTTTCGCATTTCGCAAACGAATACAAATACAATGCGTTTAAAACTATGTTACGAAGTAACGTGTTTCAACTGTACCTAACTAAAACTAAACGAGAAATTCAACCAAAGACGGATCTCAGTTACAAATTGTCGTCACTTGCAAGTTGCAACAAAACAGCGAGTGTGAAACAGAGAGACGATGATTCGTATGGGACACGGTTTCACTATTCCTAGAAGAGCAAGGCCGGTGTGTTTGGAGGAGAACGAACTTAAGACTTTAGAGAAAGCCCGTTTCGACATTGCCGGATAGTTTAGTGCATTACCAGTTACCCAAGCCGAGATCTTTAGAACTCGCAATAACGAAATTCCACGGACAATTGGAACATTGTACTCTCGTATACTTACATTACATTTCCTATATATTCTGAACTAGGTATCCTCTTGCTGGAATGGTTGGAGAAGGAAGAAGGGCTAAGCGGTAGTCTTACCCAGAACTTTAGTTGCAGTATACGGAAGCATCAGCAATTTCGATTACAACATACTTTGGCACGTCATAAAAGTGGCGCATTACTAACAATCTTACGACGGCCAAGTAACTGATACTACTCGTTCGGCATACGTGATTTGCTATAATCACAAAGTATCAAGTTGTCACGTAACTGATTTGAAATTAGTAATTTGTACTAATATTTATGGTTAATCGTTAAAATTCTATAAATAATAATTGTAAACCCATGAATCGAATAAATGTTAAGGAAGAACTTCAGAAACAATTGAATTGATGTTATGAGTTAAGTATTCTATATTTCTATATGAAACTTGGATTATCCATAGGGACGTTTTGCAAGTTTTGCTATTCAGTTATTGAACGCGTTTACGGATAGCCTCGATAGCATTGAATAAAACGTGTATCCTGCTCTGGCTTTACTGTACTATCGGGCATCGGTTTTTCGCTAATAAAATGAAACATTTATGGTGATATGGCACGAACAGTGTCAAACATAAAGTGGGACCCAGTCACACGTGATGTGATTTGATATTCACGCGTTATCATCATCATTCCCCAGAATGCTGGAACCGATCGCACCATTTGAATGTATTCAGTCACTCATCTGGTTACTATGAATATACTTCATATGCCGTTTGGATTTTGATGTCATGCTAGTGTTGGTGTATGGTGTTTCAATTGTGAATGGCTATCGTGGTTACGTTAACATTCAAAACGTACGTTTCTCACAATAACTCTATACATACATACATACATACATACATACAGAGGTTATGAGTGTGTTTACGTAGACAGATCAATGGGCATGGGCGCAAGGCTAAGCGATTAGGCCGCAATACTAAATAGTGGAACGGGCGTTGTAATCGCGCCACGAAGTGAAGGATGGATTCTATCCGAGTATGGTTGGCAATAGATTATTGATATCGGGGTCCTAATCCATATATATCCCCGGACGTCAAGTCGATTACATCTAACCCTAATTAATAATGGCATTGATCAAAGTTTTGTATATGTACAAGTACAATATTCATAATACTTTGAGTATGGTTCCTTAATAGGTCATAAGGCCTAATTTGATGGAATGAATGCCACGATTTCCCGTGCCACGAGGTATATGAACGGACGTTTATTTTACAATATCATGAATATTTCGAAAGCACATGACCCGCCCAATTTGAACCGTTCACCATAATCCAACTGGTTTTCTGGTATTTGTAACTACTAGTCTCTGTTGAAATTATAGTTCGGGTTTCAGTTTTGATTAAAACCCACTACTAACCAGGTGAGGTGACAAACCAATTCCACTGTCACGATGACAATCCGCAGCTTCGATAACTCGACCATAACTCGCCAGTAATAAAATTCGAACCTTCTGGTTCTGCTATAATAACTACACAGCAAAGGACGGAACCACCGTATTTTTGTGGTATATTTCATTGGAAATTTATTACGTTTCGTTTCGATACCCTAATGACTTACTTTCCTTGGGTTGTTATTTTTTTTTCTTTTTTACAATACCAATTCAGTTTCTGCAGACGTGTGGGACAGGGACACTAGCTAAACTTATACTATATACGTTTATATAAATTCGGAAGGAAGAAACAAGAAAGGGGTATAAGTTTAGGGTCAGTTGTGGTGTTGTGTTATGACGGTAGGGAGATGGATGATCGGATGGATGAAGGAGCGCGAAGACGGGTAACGGATGACGCGGTCGAAAGTTAGTTATACTCCACAGGAACGCTCGATGTGAACCATGCATCAAACGACCACCTTCCTAGACGTTTACCGTCTTTTGCCTTCATCGCACCAACACTAAAGACGATACCCTTTTAGCCTTGTTAGGTTTCCTTATGTTTCTTCGACCTCTATCTTCTATTAGCTCTTGGTTTACTCTTCGTCTAGGTCTAGATCTGATACAACTGGGTGTTCAGACACAGAGAGTGAAATGTTGTATGTTTAATACCCAGAGTTTAATACATACAAACAATAAAATGTTAGAAGAAAGTTCTTATGTGGCGCAATCTCGAACCACAAATATGCAATTCGACCTCTTCGACTTTAATCTCAAGCAATACCGGAAGACTTATTAAACCTCTTTTAATATTATTAACTACAATAGTTAAAACTTGAATCATTACCTACTATCGTTATGTAATACAAGCTTTTGTTGAATGTTTGCCGTTTATCCCCTTTAACCACTATCACCCATATCTACTTCCGACTTCAAGTTCTAATCTAACACATCAATAACTTAACAATGCCTTGCGCATAGCGATAGCAAAGAAGATAATTCAAACTTTAATATACAGTAACCAAGCAAAACTTTATAAATAAATTCAATTGATTATTGAATTAACGACAATAGGCTTAGCTAAGTTTTGTGAACTTGTATGAAGGAGTCGCCCATGCGTTTCAGGCTTTCCACAGTTATCGCCAGTTATGTTATTAGTGTTATTAGTAGCTTTAGTGATGTCGGTTTAATATGTCTATCCGGCCTATGCAAAGAGATAGGGGAATATTTCTCAACGCGAACTCGCAATCATCAAATCATTGAGCATTGAAGCCAAACTTTTCCAAGACATATAGATATAGAAGTGGATAAGATAGAGTGTGAGAAAGTGAGAATGCCGTGAGTTAAAGGCAAGGAAAGGACAGACTTTCAATTGACAATATGAAACGACTCCTGAGTCCTGGCAATTCATGTCCTTGGCTTCCCTTGTCGCACTTTTCTTCTCTTTGCACACGTTAGAATGTTAGACGTAACTCTTTCGTCTCCTTCTACTCCTTACTTGATTCTTTACATTGGTTGTATGTCCTAGCTAGGCTAGGGGTAGTGAATTTGCCTTTGGAAGGATTTAGTTCTTTCCTATTTGGCGCGTCGTGGCGGCTCTTAACTTTAACTTTACTTATTTGCGAATATGCAAATTAAGAATGTACTTTATTGTGTACGGCCGAGATTTCATTTAGTACAAGTAATATTTTACAATGGCATTGTTTTTCTTTGGTCTGGTATATTGTGTATTGACTGTTGTGTAGTTGCGAGAAGGAAGAGTGCTTTGCATTTGCTTCAACTTGGGTGGAGTACTTGTACAATATTTAGAACCGAACGGGATTGCATGACATGTACGTATTTTTTGGTCGTCCCACATACAACTTGCTTTTTACAATGTTACAAACAAAAATTTTACATTTATTGGATTAACACGTTAAAAGTTCCGAAATACAAGTGTCACAAGAAGAATTACATTTTCATCATTTGTTGATTCATTGTGTTGACGATGCGTGATGCCAATATGGGGATGAACGGAATGTCCCGGTCAAAATATTCAATTTAAAATGATGTCAAATGAAATGGAAAATGTACAAGGTTTTCGATGTTATACAGACGAAATAATTTGTCATTTCGCCATGTCTTTTTTACCGTCTCATTTTGAGCTGGATTGATTCAAATGAGAAATAGTGATTGGGTAAGGAACTATTTCTCTGAATCTGAACGCACTCCTGAGTTTGGGTAAAAAGAACACGGGTAAAACGGAATTCTGACGAATACGTCTGCATAAAGAATGAAAGCAGTGCCTTTAAACGGTGTCAAATGACAATTTGTAAGCCGTACCTCTAAATGCATGTTTGAATGTTTGATTATGACAAATACAGGAAATAATAAAACACAGACCTGACAAATTTTATTATGATTTATATAAATTATTTTTACGTATCTATAGCTATTAGCTTCCACCTCATTTCATCCCCAATCTACTTATAACTCATTTAAATTACTTACCTTTGGCGCAGTTCATTCACTTATAGTTTCAATTTAAATTTGCCGAAATGCGCACGCGAGACTCGTATATCCATGAACCTAAATCTAATAACAAACGATAAATAAACTAAACGGCACTGTATAGCAAAGCAATCAACATCGAATTGTATACGAAACGGAGTAATATACGTTCTGAAATTAATCATTTTCAGTATGATACGAATATATTTCCCATTAATAAATGGCTATTTCCGTTCTTCATTCAGTTTAGACAATTGGGGAATATTCGTATTTGTATTTCGCCAAAGTTTTCTATTTAATATTGAACGTTTTCGAGCAAGTGAATAAACCTCTAGGTTCAATTACGCATATTTGAAATGCTTGGACGGTTAAAACTTGAAATTTCATTTTACGATATTTAACCATTATTCGATCCAACTAAACGCAACGAAATTCAAGAGAATGGCCGTTTCATATTAGATCAATCAACGAAATATCATGTTACTAACAATTCGAAATACAATTTTGCATCATCCTCCTCATTCTTCGTTATATTATAATGATTTCGATTCTTTAGAAATATCTCTCGCAAAAAAATTTTTGAATTCTCTCTTGTTGTAAATGTTCCTACATTACTAGACCGGTGCGTTACTTTTCTCTTATTTTGGAATACTATTTAGGGAGATTGTAGTGGTGGGTGCATTTCGGATAATATACAGGTGAGAGCGTAATATATGTCATGAACATTAGGAGGTTTCCGGCAGCGGTAATAAATTTGAGTTTGATTTAAAAGTAATTGAGATAAAGCGCGTCGCCTCGCTATATAAAGGTGAATAGCAAAATGTATTAGTACCTATATGCTGGGGTAATGCGAATTTTTCACATGAACTAATTTCATTTTATTGCGAGCCATTCGCTTTGCCGGATAACATCCGCGATCGTATAGGGAAGTCGTTATCTGTCACTCGAAACTTTTAACGGTAGTTTTGCACTTTTTCAAAGCGCGTTTAAATATTCAACAAACAGCGCGCGTCTTTACCACTTTACCATCAACATATCAAAAATGCATTTATTAGTTATGAGGTAAAGTTCTAGAGTAAATATTTAAATGATCTTTTTATTTATGATTTTTTTCAACAAACACCATAAAAATCAGTTTTGATCATTTTCATTATTTCGATGAAGACGTTGTAAATGTTGCATTTTGTACGACAAAAAGTAAGATTGGAAAAGTGTTAGGGAAATAACAAAGAAGTAGAAAGAAAGCGCGTGTAGATGCTGAACAAGTTGGCGAAAAGTTTGAAAACTTTAGATTTACTGTGATTAGGTTTTCGCCGGCACGCGTATATATCTTCTCTTGTTCATTTGCGCAGAGTGTATCTAAAGGTAAAGTGTAATGAAACTACGCTGCTGGATTTTCTGAGAAGATCTTCTATATCCCGCACTTTCATGAACTACGGCGACGTCACAATTACTTGATTGGTAGGTATATACAACTTCACCGGAGAAGGAAAATATACCGCTAGATATCGATATTTCCAGGAAGAAAGACTAATCGATAAATGATTTAATTATTTTCATCCTACAGTATATTAAATATGCTGAATGAAATTAAAATTTGCAAGGAAATTCAGATTTCCTCTCTACTGATCAGCAATATCGGTTTTATATGGAGTTGTATCAGCATTTCGTGACATTTTTTCAAATTTCACTCTATTTTTATTCTTCCATTTAGTATTTACATAAAGGTCAACAGTTTGTTTTGCTTGAGAAACTTGAAGTTTCTAATAATAACATTTTTTGACATTTTCATTTTCTCATCACTTTTCCTTTCATTTCCCACATTTTGCCATTACAGAGGTAACGTCCATTTAGTCTTGCACAACCATATCAGTTACGTAAAATATTTCTCACACGAAATATTTATTATTACAGATCAAAAATAAAATACTAAATCAGATGCACATTCAACATTGAACATTGAAAATTCCAAATTGGGTTCGCGCTCCCTCATCTTCATCGATAAAATATGGTAATATGGAAAAATCAACGTCTCCAATTTGACAAAGCCTCTTATAAAGTGAAAATTTATTTTTGCGCTAATCCGAAACTCTGTTCAAGTAAAATCCTGGCAAAGCTTTGAGAAACTCGTTGTACGCTTCATCCAAAATCTGAAAACTTTCCTCCAGTCTTTCTGACTACGACTACGACGTTTAATTAAAAGCACCGAGACTATAAGTAAGTGAACGGTAACACACCAAAACACGAACGAAGATAAAAGACAAGAATAGACCTGCATATCGTTGAAAAAAAATATTAAAAATTCAAGACAAAAATTACCGCGCCTTGCCTTAAACTTTTAACTTATATACTTATTCGTATTTTCATTTCCAACCAAAGTTTTCATATTACTTATAGCTACCTTTACAAGAACACATATATAAGAACAACCAACTTTATTTTCAACACCAAAGTTAAAAAATTTGTTTGCGGAATGATTAAAAACATAATTATTTACACCATGCGCGCGCCCTCCAGGGGCCTTAAGGGTGCAAATTATCAACGTTGCGTTAGTTATGTAACAAACGTGACTGGTGTATGTAAGAATATGCACAATTTCTCGGTTAATACATAATATCACTACGTTGTGTGAGTATATAGGTAAGTATTCTTTATGCAGGGCCTGTGTGCTCGGCTGCTATCTAACTCCCGTTGGGGGTTGCAGAGGTCACCGGGCATTTGCACGTTTTGCTTACGTACTTACTACAACAGTGTAAATGTATGCAGTTGCTACTATTATAGGTTTAATGGAAATGGTTTCAAGAGGGTAGTTTGCACACTGCACACACAAAATTCCATGTAGGTATGTGTAGACAAAGGTAAAATTCCTAATATTCAGTGCCACAATTATTGTCTATTCTAATAATAATCTACGAATCTAACACAACACAATATCTACAGGGTCGTTTCACAGATGAATGGCGATTGTGTGAATAGCGTGATATCGTAAATTTTAGAAGTGGAACAATGCAACTTTATTTAGGATTTAATCGGATTTTATTGGATACAATATGTATAGATATAAATAAGGGTTTATATTGTCTATCTATAGATCATGCTATAAATATAGAACTTTTCAGTTGTAAAATGATTTATCGCACGCAGTGGCGTAGCTAAGGTTAAATTGGCCCCGGTGAAAAATCATGACATGATTACTTGCTTTTTGCATTCTAGGTCCCCCCTTTCTACGACAGGGCGTCTCCTGGCTTCCTGTTCATGAAGTTTTCTCCGAAAATATGTACCTAAAACCTAGGTGGGAGTTTAGTCAGTAAGAGTCTGACATTGCCTACTGGCGGAAGTCAGTATTTATCCTAGGCAGGCTTCTCCCTCCTACCAAAAAAAAAATTATGACACGGGCCCAACCCATGTTTTTTTTCATTTAAATTTTTCAAAATTGTTACATTGTCAATAATTTCTTTCAAAATTGTTACATTGTCAATTTCTGAAAGGGGCACATAATTGGGATGTCCCACGTTTCTTCATAATGACGTCATCGAGCTTTAAGCAGCTGAAGCATGCAAGGAATATACAAGCAAGCGTCACATA
>JARJEB010021276.1:0-18093 GCA_030264535.1 Liometoxenus newtonarum | reverse complement strand
GTACCGACTCAAGATTACATTGGCGCTGATGCTAATGCGCGCTTGTGTTTCGTTTATCGTTTACGTTCATAAAGTGTTTTCCTGTGTTTTTATTTAATTCTGTTTATTTGCAAAATGTTCATGTGCTGCGTTCCTAATTGTGGGATGAAAAATAACTGAAAAATTCCGCGCTTTTAGCGTTCGTAGCGCTCACAGTAGGTTGAGTATGAACTAAATTTGACTACGACAAAAATACGCAGAGTTACCGATCTATTCTAGTCTATGATCTGTGGATGACGTCATTATCGGGCATGGGGAATATGGGGATATTTTCTGCCAAGGCGAACACAATCGAGCTATGAGGCAAACATAACATTAAATTCGATTACCCGTCATCCAAATTTAAATAAAAACTCTACCTTTACTCTACCTTATTTTTAAATTAACAAAGTAGGCTCGTTCCAACAAAGCATTAAACTAGTTTCAAACTGTCCGACGCATGAGCAGTTTTAAAAAAGCGATACTTTATTAAAACTGCTCATGCGTCGTACAGTTCGGAACTAGTTTGGTGCATTGTTGGAACAAGCCTAGTATAAATACAATCCGAAATTAAAACTAAATGGTTGGCCTTGCTTTTCGTAATTTTAAAAGCGCATTGCGCATAGGCAGAATATCCGCTCGATCTCTCTGGTCTGATAACTTCGAGCAACTCGAAATGATAGCATGAAGTTGACCCATACGCAATCGAGCAAGATCGGAGCCGAGATCGGAGCTTGAAAACAAAAGCTCTAGATAAAATGACCTTGATCGGAGTTCTCAGAGCTTCAAACCAAACGCACCCTATGCTAACATTGCTTTCTGTCATCTGTCAGATCAGCAAAACAGCGCTGTTCTGTCAATAAAATTTTATTCAGTTTTGTATCAAAATTGTGTTTTCGTTAGTCTGAACAAAACAAAAGACGACTGGTTTGACTGCTTCATGAAAATAAACAAATGGAAATGATTGAGGAGAAATGCCTGTTAAAGAAATATGACACCCGGTTGAAGTTAGCGCCAAAATAAGTCCGCACCCTTCGTGAAGATACGTTTGCGATCGCCAGCTATGTTGCCTCCATGCCAATTCTCCCAATCTACTCACCACTCAACAATTAGAAATTTACATTAACATTCGCCAGTGATACATTTACTTTTCCCATATCTTATCAGAAATGTTTGATACTTAAAAGTGGCCTCGAGGTGATCATTTTGTAAACAGTGTGGCGTCGTCAGTCGTGTTTGTTTTGAATGTTTTTATCAATTCCTGAGTTGAGTAGTGGCAGTGGCAACAGTGTATTTTTTAGATGCGACCGGTCGTACACTGCGGCAAGTGGAAGTGACTGACTTGTGTGTTGTTGGCTGTGTTGTAACCTTTCATTTCGCTCGCGCATAGGCATTAAATAAAACTGTAAGGCACATAGGCACAATCGCAATGTTTTGCTCATGATAATGAATCTGTCGTCGTCTACGAAGTCTGGCGGTTGATAACAGAAAATCATCGGTGTGGTGTGGTGTACGCGCGTACGTACGTATTGGTTTTCGTGTGTGACTGGGTGCCGTTGCGAAACGGAAAAACAATCAAGCTGGCGACGAACAACAGTGATAGTAAATCAAATATGGCTTCTTCAGCCAAAATTTTACAAACGAATTCGGCGTGGTTTCAAAAGAAAATCAACTTGAGGCCGCAGCATAGAGGAGTGCATCTAGTTACCGAAGAGATACTAAGGCAAATACCTGAATTGTCACAGTTCGCAATGGGATTGTGTCACGTTCAAAGTATGACATTTATTAGTACTTTTATCATTCTTCCCTTTTATATTCGCTTATCAATGCAATGCGGGTCGCGACTGCGACCTTACGCAAAGCCAAGATGCATCACAAAACTTCTTTCATTCATTCATTCATTCAAACATTTAATTTACACGTTTGACTATGCTATGCACACGTTCGACACCCTGTATATATATATATACATGACGTACACCACCAACACGCATACAAACCAAACCACGCATGAACGACAATTATTAACAACCACCTACCTACACCTACTTACCCTACTAGCCTAAATACATTTTTGACATACTGGAACTGGAACTGAACTGGACTGGACTCAAGTACAATTGTATATACATACATACCTACAAGTACACAACGTTATTAGATTGATCTGAAAACATATCGGTCGACTGGTCGACTCGGCCCCTGGCCTAAACTGAATGGAATGCACGAGAGCACGGGCAACCAAAACCAACTCTCTTCGTTTAGACTATAGTCTAGTCTACGAAATTGCCCATTCTTTTTCTTTTCGCCGAAGTACTTTATGAACAGAACAAAACCGCAATTACACACGAATACTTACAAATAGACTAGCAGATTATCACTAGTAGAGTAGCTAAACTAATAAAACTTAATGATTACAAAATCAATAACAACATTAAGCACTTATGACAATTTTCAATTTCTATTTGTTTTTACTTATTACTTTTTTTAGTATTACACACTTCTGCTAGTCTGGCATTGAATGAAAGTTGGGATCCAGATGTACGAGATGACATGGAAATGATGTTAAATAAAATTGTACCAGAAGGTTTGGCCTATCGACATTCATGTGAAGGACCTGATGATATGGTTAGTATCATGATGATGATAAATATAGCGAAGAATACGCAGTTGGAGTTTGTAATCGCAGTACTTAAACGAAACCCCATATACATCAAATAAACATCAAATAAAGTAGGAGACAAACAATTTATTTTTAGATAAATGAATTTATCTAAAAATAAATTCATTCATACATTCATTCTTGAAAAATAATCCTTAGAATTCAGTTTAATAACTATTATTGGATCGTGGATTTCAAATCGTTTTCGATTTAATTATAATAATTGTTTAGGATTGTTCACTTCAATTGCAAAAGGCATTGAAAGGGTTAATTGTGGAAATATAAAAATATCATACGGTCATAGAGGAATCTTATTTAAAAAAAAAGTAGGGATGTTTCGAATCCGGGTTTGACCGAATAACCCAATACGGAATATTCGTCGTCTACATTTAACGAAGCGCCGAATATTCGTCCACCGAAGCGTTTCAAAACTGTAAAACAGTACATAAAATCATGGATCATAGAACGAGTAAGAAGGAGATGGACTGAAGTGTTACGTTATATTTTATATGATAGTTATTTTAAAGAATTCCTTATACAACTGCACTATGCAACAATTGCATAAGTCAGTAAATGGCCCCACGCATTGTCAGATTAACTGCAGATATTGGTTTGTCAGTCCACAGAAATTGGCCACACAAACATCAGTTCACCCATATCATCGCGGACAAAATTTGGTCTTAAGATCATCGCATAAGACAACGGCCTTAAGATTATCTGACAATGTGTGGGGCCCTTAAGTCGTAAGTTTGAAGAGTATTAAAAATTTAAATAACAAAATAACAATTATTTTCAATTTTCATTTGCTAATTTGCTTAATTGACAGAATGCTTATTATTATATTATCAAATCATTATACAATTATTAAATAAATGAGTATTTTCTTTTCAATAAACAAGTAAACGTGATTTACGTGGTTCGGCCGGCCGAATACCGAATCAGGATCTGCTTCGGTCCGGATACAGAATTGTTAAAAATAAGGCCGTATCAGCCGGATAGCTAATCGGCACCGAAGCTTCGGAACATCCCTAAAAAGTGACATTTTATTCTTGGATAGTTCAAGGGTTCAAGTATTTTTTTTTTTGAAAAAATAATTGATTAGGATTTGTTCATTCAACTTGTTCATTGTGGCAACTAAATTTTGATAAAGCCGACTGTACCTTAACTTTTCGAAAATATTTTGAGATTACTTAAAAAGAAAAACGTTAATTTCTGATCGATCATGGTTGCATGGTTGTACGGGGCTTGAAGTGACAAAAAGTATCTGAAACGATTGCAAAACAAAAGCAAGCACGCAATTCAATTTCTACATAAGAATTACGACCATATGTGAAAATCAATGTTTGTCTTTCAATGATTCGTTGAATTATTTAAGGATTATTAATATTTAACGATGTAACCAATTCTCATTGTTCTTTGTGTGATTGTTTTTAGCCGGCGCATGTAAAAGCGTGCTTCTTGGGTTCCTCATTAACAATTCCAATAACAGAAGGCAAATTAAATCTGGGCACATGGCAGGGAGTATGGTTGTGTGAGCATAGGGACCATGCTGGCTCTAGGAAACTACTCATCACGCTAAACGGCTGCCTGCGAGACTCCTCGTGCACGCCTTTATCGCCCGTCAGTCCGATGGCAAGCACGAGCAGTTAGGGAAGGAACTCGGGGCATTCCCTATCTAAGCATTGAGCTTAGGTGCATGGGGATGGCCTCGAGTCTAAACTTGAACTGTATGTATAGTGGTACTAGTGTCACACACAAACACTCACACACAAACAGAAAATGATTAACAAATACAACAAGAACAACAAAAATATAAATATTATGATAATGTTAATTATAAGGGATTATAATTGAATTACAAACAATTTGGGGGGTGACAAATGGTGGTTTTGCACTTGCAATATGCACATCTTGCAAGTTATGCGGCCAAGTAATGAAGGGAAATTCGTCGTTATAAGGTTAATAAATAAATAAACTGATAAAAAACGAAGATACGAATGAATATGAAACAACCAAAAACATTATGTATGGTAAGCAACAAATTAATAAAACTGTAAAGTAATGAAGGAACACTTCGAAAAAAGCAACTGCTGCACGATACGAAGAAAGTAATATGAAAGAAATTGTTGGTTTTACGGTGCATTCAATATTCAAATAACGGTGAAGCGCATTTATTAAAAATGGACTTAAAAATCAAATGACAATATGTACATAACGCCTGTGCATCTGTTAATTTTAGTATGACTTAGTACTTGGTAATAATTAATTTATTCATTATTTCGACATGTTCCTTCGGGATTCTATCGAAAACAAAAAAATTCATGCGGTCTCACGGTGTGGTTTACTCACTCGATTATTAACGAAACTATAATTTTAATTGATTGCAATGAAACTACAAATTATTTTTAGGCCTAGCAAAACGCTTTGTTTTCTTTATCGTTCATACCATGTACATTCATCATACACAACTGCGGACATTCCTTGTATAATTTTAACATTAATTTCTATTTAGCATTCCAAGAAGAAAACAGCTAATGACTTCAGTTAGGTCGCGGATATGTGATTTTCTGTCATTTACTTGTGTGATATCAAAAGTTGACATGGATTATCTGTGTCGTAAAGAACATTTCCGCACTCGTTTTGCCAATTAAGCACAATGTGTTACGATGTTGAAAATGTCGGTAGAAAAAGTATTATGCGTTACAAGTGCAGAAAATTCAAATCCTCTTTCATGTGAATTGGAAACTATTCACCATCGTTTGGATGTTACCACATTTTCCGCACTTGTATCACTTGTAGGTTGTAGCCATGACCAGAAATTGCAAATACGCGCTCTTTCTTTGATGATAGATTTAACAAAACTCTTATTGTTTGAATTTGTACATAATACCGATACTAATGTTAATGAATTAATAATAAAACTACGGGTTACGGGTTGTAAATACTAATGCAAAATAAAATGTGCAAATGAATAAGAGAAAATAATGAATTTAGTGGAATGAACAATGAACTTTACATGTGTGGACTGACTCTGTCTGTCTTCCTGCCTCCCCTTTAATACAGAAATAATGAAAACACTAGCAAAACAAAAAATATTGTTCACACTTGGAAAATTGGAAATTGTTCACTTATTAATTGTTAATGATAAATGAAAAATTGATGACGAAAATTTGTTACACACACACACACACACAGAAACACACTCAACAAACTGTTACCAATTAGGCATTCTAATATGACGTCACAAACGTCATTTCCTTGTGGAGGAAAAACATTGGGCTGGCGCTGCTGAGATCTGTTGGTTATGCGTTGCATAAGCAAAAATGTGTTTAGCCAGCCTTAGACACCATGTTTTCATCCATGAGGATCATGTGTTTAGAATGCCTAATATTAGCTACTTTCAATATAGCCACTCGAAAATTACTCGGAGTTGTTCATAACTACTCTCAGTAGTTCGGCACTAGTATATCGAAAGCAGTTAATGTTGAGACTTGCTTTCATCAATTTGAGTATTTTTATTATTTTTCTCTCTCTAAGAAAACAAAATTCTGAATGCAAAAATGACAAAACTATTGCCATCCGACTTAAATTCATCGGTGTACGTGACGTTTTCATAAAAGAAAAAACAAAAAGCAAATTAAAATTAAATCCATCCTTTCATTGTATACAACGATTTAATAGTTTTGTTTGTTTTCGGATTTTAATTTAATGTTAACATTAATTTTAATTTATGTGCGAACATGATAATGGACTTAAAACGAAATTATAAACTCACAGGGTACTTGGATTTATACCGTATCGCAAATTAATTAAATTGAAATTATAGATGAATTTCAAAAGGTAAACATTACAATGCATCGCTCATGATGATAATACCAATTAATTGTTATTGTTTTAAATTATAAATCTTTGTGGTTTTAAATCATTAATCAATGCCGATGCACATTGCTATTGAGTTTAAATTATTATAATTTGTACGGTGTAAAGCAGGCAATACCGATTTCATACTTAAGCTACGTTTCCATGTGGCGATTTGCGTTTTTGCGAGAGCGCTGCGATTGGCTGCAAACTGTCCGATTTAAATCGAACTGTCCATTCGTTTCATATCTAGCAGTTTTCAGGCAATCACAGCTCTCTCGCAAAAAAGCAAATCGCCATATGGAAACGCAGGACATGGAAAGCTTCCATTTAGGACATTTAAGTGGACACGACACGACAGTCATGAATGTCCGGTGTTTTACAGGCACAAAAACTCAAGGTCACAACAATTAACCTTAAAAGTAAAACATTGCGATCGAGTTTGTGAGTTGTTTCAAGAATCAAATATGCCAAAGTTTCATTCTACAATTTGGAATTTTTATAAAAAATAGTGATAGGGTGATGTCTGTTTAGTGTCCTAAAATATCAGTGTCTGATGATTAATATTCTAAAATGTCCGGACATTTATTCTGACACTTAAATTAATAAATGTCCTAACATTAATCATCTCGGAATCTGAAGTTTTATAATCATCTTCTTCAATAATTCAAAATCATTGCGTGAGTAATTTAAAAAATTTTATGTACGATTATATAAAAAAAAACGATTTATTGGTGGAAAATTAGCAATAGAATCAAGCAATTTTGGAAATATAGTTTTGTTAATTGGGTAATTGGTTAATTCTTTGACAATATAAAACCTTTTTAGAGAAATTGTCAACCGAAACGAGTGAATGAAGAATATATTCCTTGATTTTTGTACATATTAGGTTTTATTTTGTTAATAATTATATGAAAAATTAAAATATTAATAAAATGCACAATAAAGAATGAAGTTGAAATATGAACGAAAGAGAGGGTGAAAGAGTTATGTAGCAATACGTAAGTACGATTAGAAACGAAGCAATTAGAAGAATATTATGAAAATCGTTGATTGATTGCATATAAAGTTAATTTTTATTAACATTCATAACACAATATGGGTTTACGGAAACAAAACACGATTGACATTCTAGTCAATCCAGGACTGCGCCCCAGAACAACACAATTCTGTGAGAATTGCAGAATAGTGTTGTTCTCGGCCGCGCCCCTCTGAATTGACTCGAATGCCAATCGAGTATAGTTGAAGATTAAATGAATTGAACACAACGCCATGTACACACAATAAAATAAACATATTTATCTATTTTTCATACATAAAATATATCAATTAGAATACCCAGTGTAGTTAATTAAAGTATGAATTTTAAGCATTCCATGGTGCGGTTCTATAATGTTTCCGTTAGACAACTAGTTGCATAAAGTAAAATTGACGCATGCGCAATGCGGAAACATTAAAGAACCGCACCATGGAATGCTTTAATTCATACTTCATTTAACTATATTGGGTATTCTATGGTATATTATCAACGCAAAATAGATAAAATTGTATAAGAAATTCGTGCTTTAAGACGCATTTTAAAACTCGTCCATTGAACTCGGTTTTATAATATAGCGTTTTAAAGCACTTATAATTTAACATACTATTAAGTGAAGAGATCTTTCGTTTAAGTCACTTCTTTGGTGGTGCTTGATTGGTCAAACGAAAGACGTTTTGATTGAACAATTGAGTATTCAATGCGAAAATGCCATCATAAGCTGTTTTCGATATTCTACTCTAAACTACTCGGAATTGTTCTGACCTACTCGGGAACTACTCTGAGTAGTTCACCCTCGTATAACGAAAGCAGCTATAGTTGTAAACGTTTTATCAACTATCCATTTTTTATATTTAAACTTTAAACAAATGATATAAGAAATATCTTAATTACATGAACTAAAATTTCGGTAAAGGAAAAATATCGCTTCGTAGATAATCTGATAATATTTTTGAGATTCGCCAATATATTCACAAAAATAACCAATACATTCACTGAACGATTCGTTAAAATAGATAAAATTTAAAATAGATAACACATTACCTTTTTAATGAGAAACATTTGATAATATTGTGCCAGAAAATAATGAATTCATAATCATAAGTCAGCGTTCATCGAATCTTTTAGACATTTTGAGGTTTTAAATAAATTAACAAACGTCAATGTAACTAAAAATGGTACTCGTAAACTAACTGGAATAGTTTGGAACTACTCTCAATAGTTCTGTGTTACTCTGAGTGGTTTACGAGTGCAGCCGGTTTGCATCGGTGAATATAAACACGGTTTGCACCGGGTGCAATCAAACGTTTGCACCCCGACTCTGTATAATCACACGCCATCCAACGGTTGCTCCCGGTGCATTGCTTCCGATATGCCACTCTAAACTACTCAGAGTAGTTCCGACCTGCGCAATGTAGTTGCCAACTACTAGTAGTTAGAGTGACATATCAAACGCATAAAATGGGTGCAAACGTTTGCGCTTTGGGTGCATAAACGTTTGCACCCGGTGCAAATGCCATTAATGGAAAACGATTATATAATTATGAATGAATTAGGATTTGAATCAATGTTATTGAATGTCTTTCAATATCAATCACAATCTTCGATGGCGATGATCGATAGATTAATGAAATTTTGCTGATTAAAAGTTTATATGAAGTATGCGCGCCTATCCGTCCCTAAATATGATGAGTTGCTAAGAAATGAATACAACAAATAATACACATAGTTCAGAGAGAGAGAAAAAAAACGAGAGATCATTTTCAAATGAAATAAATAGTTGACGAAGGCTAAGAAGGCATATGCGTTGGGCAGAAATTTATTAAATTTACATAATAAAATTATAAAAACGATTATTGTAAATATTGTAAAAAGAAACAAACAACAATGCTGTTAACAATTTAAAAATATTCGACAAAAAAAAATTATTCGCATTTTAAAAAAATATCGGAATCAAGTGATTATGAATGTTTAAGAAGATAAACAATTTTAGGCGAAATAAATCCATAGAAAACAAATTTGAAACTAGAGGATGAAAAAAAAAACACCAACCGCTTCATTATTGATATCATATAATCAAGTGAATTGGTGCAAATAGTCCTTAAAGGAATATAACACTATATATTTTTATTTTCATTACTTATTGAAATAATGGTGCTGTCAAATTATCCTCCAGCAAATGACGACAACGTTGCATTTTGAAGTTCCTGATTGCTCCCAGACCTAACCTGGACCATACCCGTACCAGATAATTCCATTTTATTTTTAATTTATATTGTCATTATCTTTGGCTTTGTCGAAAATGCTGTCACATTTTTTGGGGGAGCATCATTGACACCATTCTATTCATTGGAAACTATTATCTCATTATCATTAATTGTAATTGATTTATATTTATATAAATATGCAGGACTCAAAGAAGTAACACGAAAAGCGAACGAAATTTAACATCCAACATTTTAGACACGGAAGCGTCACTTCGCGTCTTTCGGCAGGCCTCGATGACATTCTGCGTGTCAGCCATGTGGTGTGTGAAGGTTGGAATTTGCGGGAAATCTGAATCTGCTATTTGCTTTGTGAGGTAAATTCCAACCTCGACACAACATGGCTGACACTCCGAAGGTTATCAAACGAGGCCTTTCGACATTCAATGTAAAAGACACGAACTGTTGCTTCTGTTAGTGTCTGCCTTTTAGTCATGTGTTACTTGTTTGGATTCTATAGCCGCTTTCGATGTGACCAGCGAACTGTTCCAAAGTTGTCAAATCGAATGGATAACGAACCTAACCACAAATTTTAAGGTCAATATTAAACCAAGTTAATCCGCGATTAATTTCAATCTTGACAGTTATGACCTTAGAGCATATGAATATGGAGAGAGCATGGCCTATTTGGCCCAATGTTAGCTTTTTAAGCTACTGAAAGGCAAAAAATGTTGTTCTTAAGTTTTAAAATCTGATATTGCGCAAGCGTGAATAATAGATGTGCTCTTAGGTTCCAGCCAATGGTTCCACCGGACCTGTGCGTTTGCGCAATATCAGATTTTATAATATATAATAAAAGATTTTAAATCCGTACCGGTATTGCTCCCTCCATATTTATATGCTCGAAGGTTATGACCGACGCGCGTATAATTGAAACAGTAAGAGACGGTGTTGCCAACAAATCGATTGCATTTATCTGTTCCAGAACAGTACCCCTGAACTGTTCCAAAGGTCAAATCGAAAGCACATTATTATTATTATACAAATGGGCACTTTTGTGTTTGTTTTTGAGCTGAGTTACTTAGTAACAAGTTAAAAAGTAGTTGAAACAATAAATGCAACCAACAAGTACTAGTACTACATAATGCCAATACATCTTTTAAAAAGAAAATTACGATAGATGCACAATCTAACCAACTTTAATGATACTGAAATAAATGCGAGCATCGAGTGAGTTGTTTGTCAGTTGTATTACACTGCCACATAATTAAAGAAATTAAAGAAAATAAAAAGAAAATTTGACTAAACTAAAATTATGATTAATATATAAATATATATTATCATCAAAATTATTATTATTACGAAAGTATAAATTGATAATAATTAATTGATTTGTAAATAGTTGTTTCGTCGACATGTGTGTGGAAACATGGAGATGAAGAAAATGAAAATAATTGAAAAGCGATTATAAATTACCTAAATAATTAAAAATGATTAAATTCACGACGATTATTAAATTATTAATTGGTTTCTTGCCAATATTACTTGTTTACTAATTGTTATCTATCCTGCAACGAGCAAATAGTAGCCGAATCAATTTTGGCAAGTACCGATACGATGAAAGTAAGTACTGAGTACCAAATGGACGGACAAAGTGGTTAAATAATTATAGAAGAAAATTAAATAAAAAGAAATATATGAACAAGCAAACACACTACCGAAAATAGATGATTATTAAATAATTATGTAACGCAAATATGCGAATTTGCATTATTTGGCGCCATAACCAAAATTGGGGAAACAAAAAGCGAAAGGTGACAAAGAAGAAAATAATTAACAAAATAACAAATAATTAGAAATCATTTCGGCTGACGAACTTGTTATGGTTTTCTGTTTCTCGATAATTAGCGAATGAATGAATAAGTACATACTTATAAGAAATAATACAAAACAAAAACCAAATGCAGCCCAATTCGCATCTATATTGTACCTAGGCGCATAATTTGCATAAATAAATATTAAATAATTACTAAATATCATATTTTAACTATCAATCCAAATATTTGAACATATCTTTGGTTTAATTATTGTCTATAGGTAGAATATGTATCATTTTATAAGTTGTGTTTGTTCTTTTACAAATTGGAAGCTGAACGGTTATTTATTTGCATTTGGAGTTTCTTCGCTTGATGGAATATTATGCGGACCTGGACCTGCATCCACAACGGTGGTACTATCCTTGACGTCTTTGATGCGATTCTTGACGGCTAGGAAACTGGATCGTATCTCGTCCAATGCCTTACCTAGTCCTCCTTTGATATTATTGAATTCTTGTGTTACCAATGATAAACGACCCATCAAGTAGTTTAAGTTCTCGTCCACTTCTGTCATGCGGCTCGTGATTTGTGTGACCTATCAATAAGAATTCCGTACATGAACATGTCGCTGCTTCAATTTGACTTTTTTTGGGGGTATATTTGGGGTAGGCATGTCGGTTTGCATCGGTGCAAATTAACATGGTTTGCACCCGTTTGCAGTGTTGCCAACCCAGCTTTATAAAATTTCCCAAACATGCGGCTAAAAATTCCCATTTTAAACAAAACATTCCCTTTTCTAGTAAATAAAGTCTACTACAGGCAACCAATAATACACTTGTAAGTTTCCTCTCCGCAGGGAGACACGGAGCAATTACAAAACGGCAACAACCCAATGACTACAGTACAAAACTCGAATGTCGGAAAAGTGGATTATGAATTTTTATGAAAAGCTGTAGTAGGTACTCAAAAATTTTGACCACTAAAATTCCCAAAAAAGGAAAATTTCCACGAGTTGGCAACACTGCCCGTTTGCACCGGATGCAAATTTAAAATTATTTGAATCTGATCAATCTTACTGGCGAAATGGCGAATAATACGCCATCCAACGATTGCATCCGCTGCATTGGATGCATAAACAATGGCAGCCGGTGCAAATGCCATCCCCAAATTATTTATTTCCTTACCTTGCCCTTCATACTATCCATAACATTCAAAGAGCCACTAACATAGGAATCAGTTTGATTCTGCAACTTATTCAATGTGTCTGTACTGGCACTCATCTGTTGATGCATGATACCAATCTGCCTCCAAACTTGATCAATATCTTGACCAATTTTTGATGTCAAATTTGCCAAGGCACCAGTTTCACCATCCAGTATATTCAATTCAAATGAATCGAAACGATCATTCATGGTATTATTCATTTTGTCACCATGCTCTTTGATCAAATGTCCAACTTCCAGTTTGATTTCATGGACACCATACTCTACCCGTCGCTTCGTATCCAAGAGACCTTCAGCTGTCTGAACGAGAATCTCTTCGACCTTTGGCAATGAGCTAACATCCTTTTTAAGATCCTCGTAACCGTTGGACATGCTATGTGTCAGATTTTCGGTTACTTCGCTCAATTCGTTGATGGATTTGAGCATATCATCTTGTCGTTTATCTAATTCTGCTACAAATTCTTTTAACTTGCTGTCTAAAGTGGTGGATGCACGATCGCCTTGAGTTGATGCTAAATGCTGCAATTCTTCGAGACTCTCAGCGGTTTGGGTTTCGAAATGGTGTAAAGAAGCTTTATCAGGTAAGTTTGTGATTTGTTGTGATACTTTTGACACGTCTTTGGTAACTTTCTCCAATAATTGTTTGTTTTCTTCTAGTGCTACGAGATAATCACAAATTATATTTAAAATGTCATTTCGAAATATTAATTTGTCCATGACTCCTCAATTATGTCTCAATTATTTCATAACAACCGGTTGTTAAATCATATTGTATTATGACGTATCGATGGAATTATAGACTCATAATTCCATCGATACGTGTTTATTATTCATAATTCCATCGATACCAAACAAAATCATTTGCAGGTTATATCGGATAAATGTCATATTGAGACATAATTGAATCACTCGGGTGGTTACGACACACTACCTTTATTAAAACCATTGTTGTCCTTATATTCAATCGGAACTATTTCTGTATGAATTTTGTCATTAAATTCGGTAAGTTTATGTTCGTATTGTTGCAATAATAATTCGCTACTTGAGAGCTGCTTCTTGGTGCGTTCGAAATTTTCGATGGATGCATTATTGCTTTTCTTAAGTGCGTCGTTATCCTTGGCCAATTTCTCAAAACCTTGTTCAATTTTACCGGCTGATTTCGAAATGTTACTTAATTTATCTATGACCAACAACAAACATATTTATTCACCTCTAATCCAAAAATTGCGGCATTAAAATATAGAAATAGAATTACCGTCAATATGTTTCTGTAGTTGATTGAGGTCCTCTGGGATTTTTTTGCGCAATTCCTGAACCGTATCGTATGTACCTTGAAGTTGTGGATCCTTCATCATTAGAATGGTCTCAATATTTGCGACACGTTCATCCAACCGAAGTGTTGTGCCTTTAACGGATTCCAAAGCTTTGATGCGCTTTTCCAACGCCGCAAAGTTCTTCTTCAAATCATTGCCTAAAGCGCGTTCGCGAAATTCGTGTCGATCCAATTTGTTCTCCAATCCGCGCATCGTATGCACAATGGATAATATTGCATCGCGAATATCTTCATTTCTATTTTGAAAGAAAATGGGAACATGAGATAAAAACATACATTTTACGAAAAACAAGGCGATTTTGAAGATTTTATGTTTCGCCGTTAAGTTAACGCATTATCTGCTCTTGCTGAAACTGAAAGTGAGTGGAGTGAATTATTTTTGGGGTAAACGAACTATTAGTGCATTAGTTATTTATAACTTTGACGAATGCTTGGCATGCACGGCATGATACACTCATAAATCGAATCTGGAGCAAAAGTATAAAAGGCACTTGAAACTGTTGAAATGTTAAAACGCCAAATGTCTCCTTTTCATACGAGACGACCATTTTAATTTTACGGAAAGCTGCATACAAAAATATATACCTATAACTATATAAAGTATGCTTTCAGGGCCGTATACACATTAATATTAGGACAAATAAATATTCTCACGAATTGACCAAAGCCTAGGCTCTAGGACTAGGCTAACATAAAAACTGTTTTTCTTGATTTTTCTGTTTCATCAAAGTTCTTTTAATAATAATTAATGGCGAAACAAAAATAAACTTTTTCATCCACGACTACTCAATTATGTCTCAATAATTTCATAACAATCATAACACTCAGTTGAGAGACATAACCATGGCATTATGGACTTATAATTCCATCGATACCACACAAAATCATTTGGAGGTTATATCGGTTAAATGTCATATTGAGACATAATTGAATAGTCGTGGATAAAGTATAGCATTTAACGCGTGACCTCGTGTAATATTGTTCTAATTCACTCGGATGGTTACGACACTTGAATAACATATTAGCATTTAACTCGTGACCTCGTGTAATATTGTTCCAATTCACTCGGATGGTTACGACACTTGAATAACATATTATCTTTTGTTAAGAACTCTATATTTACTTTGTTGCACTATCGGGAATTTATTGTTTTTATTATTATAATTCTTTTTTGTTTCTTAATGGATTAATACAGCCCTGATATGCGGCTAACTAAGCATGTGAAAGAAACTATTTAGATCATGGGAGCAAAATACATTTTATGCTTTAGTAATACTACCCTACGACAATAAAATGTGCATCCTCTATCTGTCTATAATAACAAACAAATGGAAGCGCAGTAGTTCGGTTGAAAATGCATTTGGAATCTTCGTTTTCTAAATAAACACAGATGTTAACAATATGCTGACAGTCGGACTGTAGCAACAGCTGTAAAACCCTGAGATCGAAAACAAAACCGTTTCGAAAACGGCTTTGTATATGTATACAAAGCCATGAAGACATTTGTGTTATTATTATAATTTTATCTGTTTTTTTCCAGCTGTTTAGTTAAAAACTTTTGAATTTTGGGCCTAATCTGTTTCTATTTGTTATGTTTAACAATCTGAATTTAACAAGCTCGGGGTAAAGGTCTTGTTTGATTTACTTACGTGACTGGTGCATTGGTAGCTGGAACTGCTTCAACTTCAAGCTGATGAATAGCAAGAAGTGCAATTAGACAGGCACCCCATGTCGTCTTCATTATATTCGTTATTCCAAACCCAAAGTGAACCGAACCGAACCAATTGCAATTTGAAGAACACACAAATTGAATTATCAGCCAACAAACGCGTTTTATATATCTTGGTTGAACTCTTGACCCTGTCCAAGGTTTGCGTTGGAATAACTAGAATAAACTGTTTGTTATTATAGCATTGCTGAGAGTTTTTTTTTATTATTTTTATATTTTTGCAACATTAATCATGTTAATCTAGCGCAAGCGCCACCAATTTATCTAATTAGTTTATACTGGCTGTTTCGATTCATAACAAAATGAGGAAAACATGTAAATGGGGATTTTACATGTTTCGATGAAATGCACTTTGCAGAGCAGGGAACTTTTTTTCTGGAAATTTGTGGACGCAATCTTTTATTTATAAATTTTACCAAATTTAACATTTCACTGTCTGTTCAAATTGACTGAAAGACCTTGGAAGTAATTTTTTCTTTAACAAAAGCTAAATGTTTAGAAGCTGATTATCGGTTTGGTTTGGTAAATGCGGATTTTACATGTTTCGAAATGCGCTTTGCTAAGCAGGAAACATTTTGCCAAATGTAACATTTCACTACCTGTTCCAATTGACTGAATAAAGACCTTCGAAGTATTTTTTTCGTTAACAGAAGCTTAAATGTTAATTTAGAAGCTGATTATCGGGGAACCAAAGAATGAAACTCTCAATAAGTTGTGTTTCTTCATTTATTCAGTAATTCTCAGTACTTTAATTTCAAACTTTGACCGAACATGCCATACTTAATTTACCAACGAAAATTTGTTTGGAGAACTTAATTGTCGGTTAAATTTCTAAATGTTCTTACATAATTGAATTGAAGCATCTTAATTGAATGAGGGTATTATTAACGTGCGGATGCTTTACGAGTGATCATAATTTATCCAAAGCAAACACAATGACTATTCCTTGTCTGGCTTTTGCCTTTCCTTCTTTCCAGTTCAAGCACTTAAATCGAATCATGAACGAAATGAAAACTAATTGATTTGGTTTTACTATCAATAAACAGCATGCAAACATTAAATAGTGTTCCAATTTACTGGATGCTTACCAATTGCAATGAAAAAGTGATGATTGCTGAAGTGGAAGAAACAGATGAAGAAATTCACAGACTACAATGATTTTGAAGATGAAGATACTCACGATGTGCACTCAACAAACGTTCAAAATAGTCTGCTGAAAGCGAAATTGTGTGTGCTTTTGTGCGTGCTCAGCAATTCACTGCTCAACTGAAAGTTCAATTCAAGCCCACAACGACAAGTCCACAAAGCCAAGCCAAGACAAGGCAAATATTTTTAAGAAATTTCAAAATTCGTTTCTCAGCGCCATCTTCAAAATGTGAGGTACTTTTTCAAAACTTCTAACATAACTATTACGGCTACGTTTTTTTGATAACGTCCAAGAAAGAAGTGGAAGGAATATTGTGGAATTGGCAGAGCAAAAAACCGGCTTTAGCAGGAGTGGGGGAAATTGGTTGTTGTTCTCCCACCTTCCCTAGAAGATACAATAATGTATAAATTACCTATTAACAAAGAGTTTTTAATATTCCTAGAGGGAAGGTATCAAAGAGTTTATAATATTCTTAGAGGGAAGGGTGTTGATACAAATGTGGTGCCACTGGTCCGCCACATTAGTATGCACCAAACTATAGGCTGCCCAAAGTACATGAGCGGAACAATTGACTTGAGAGTGACGTTGCAACCAAATTTATTGACCTTTGTTCAGATTCCGCGTAAATTTGTTAATTATTTAATATTCTTCATGGTTATGCTATTTTTGTTTACTATTCGGATTTCCTAAAAATACGGTGCGGGACACCGCACAACTTTCCGATACCATATAGCTACACTATGTATCGTTATAATGTGTTAATACGTCATGATAGCACATTAGATTCTTGCAGTTCATTGTTTTGACTTGCAAATTTCAAATTTTAAGAATTAATAACTCACAAACCAAGCTTCCTACGAAAAAATGTTATAGGAACTAAAATGTTGATAATTTTAGACGCAACTTGAATATATTTTTGTTTCTGCCTACATGCAATAATTAGCCTGTTATGTGCAAATTTATATTTTGGCATTCAAGTAAAGTGCCCTTCTTTATCAACCGATTTTATTCAATTTCGAACAGGTCGTCCCATTATGGGACTGAACCCGCATACCAAGTTTAATCT
>JARJEB010021270.1:0-22398 GCA_030264535.1 Liometoxenus newtonarum | reverse complement strand
AATACCTATAATTGACTCGTGTTAAGCTCATAATTCGCGAGTGGTGATAATGTCTGTCATATGTGCCTGCATACACACATAGTAATCGCTGTTTTATGTGGTCGTCGCGGATAAAGTATATAATTGGATGAAATTTAAAAGTAAGTCTCTCTATGGACTTCTATCTTCTTCCAACGGATAAACGTGGTACTAAGAGATTGGTTGACATATTTTAACCTCAAATTATGGATATCTTTGAAGAGGTGTAACACAGTAATAACTGAATTTTAGCACAGCCAATTAATTTTCTTATAACTTTCTTTAGGTTCATTATATAGAAAAATTACATGTTCAAAAAAAAATAATGTAAAAATAACACATTACGCTAAAGTAAACTAACTTCAGATATTCATTAATATGACAAAAGCCTACTGTGACGTCGACGGACCATGCACTGCGTAGCATGAATCACTTGGTATTTGAAAAGTTACAGATGTATGCAAATGTCGTTACACTTTTTCTTCCCAAACTTATTGTATAGTTGTCCTAACCTAACCTTGTACATTTTTACATATTATTACAGGGACGTAGCCAGAGAGGGGGCTTAGAGGCTAAAGCCCCCCCCCCCCCGAAATGCCCTACAATTCAGAAAAACTGATTGTACCTGAAAGAAAAAGTGTGACGTTGTTAAATTTTTTTCACCTCAGCCTCTTCCGAACAAAATTCCTGGCTACGTGCCTGTATTATTAGTGTATGTATTAGGAATTGGAAATGCTCCAAAAATATAGATGGCTTCCTGTTTATTCCCTTTACGTATACATATTTCATCAACAAGAAACACATCTTTACCCTTTTTTCCTAATTTATGTTATGTTGTGACATTCGATAAATGTCAATGCTAAGCATTTTGATATGTCACACAAAATTCCTTTCCTCTTGATAAGTATGTGCGCTATATGTTATTTTAGTTGGCACTTGTCACGCATCCATTCCTGAAGAAATTGATTAAGGATTTAGGAGTGACATGTGTTCATTATGGTTAAATTAAAATATACTAAGTGCTACGTGAACATAATAGTATATTACGTAACAAGAGTTGAAAGTTCTAGTTCTTATTGTGCAGTAACCGGAAAATTTACAAACATACCGCGTAGTTGTGAGTTTAGTAATCCGCGAGTGCGCAATTGTATCTTTCCACTCATATTACGTACAATACTTTTTCTACGACCATACACAATATAATAAATTTATGGACTCAATGAAAGCAAATTAGCTGAAATAATAAAGTGACAACCCATAGAACAAGTGAGCTCATCTGGTTGCATTGCATGCATTCCTGGCCAAGTTCAATTTGTGCGATTTACTTTTCCAGTTTCATTTCGTCACTGAATATAATAATTTTTTTGGACTGAAAAGAAAAACCAAATAAAATAATAAAGTGCAACCAAATTGCAACAGGATACTTAGCAGTTCGATTTTAACTAAGTGAGGTTAAAAAGGTCTAATGTTGCTAAGTTCGGCATGTTCGATTGACTTTACCAGGTTTCATTATGTAATTCCATGAACGTATACGTGATGAATGTTCGTAAAGACGATTTTAACTAAGTGAGTTTAAAAGAGTCTAATGTTGCTAAGTTCGGCATGTTCAATTGACTTTACCGGGTTTCATTATGTAATTCCATGAACGTATACGTGATGAATGTTCGTAAAGACGATTTTAACTAAGTGAGGTTAAAAAAGTCTAATGTTGCTAAGTTCGGCATGTTTGATTGACTTTACCAGGTTTCATTATGTAATTCCATGAACGTATACGCGATGAATGTTCGTAAAAACGATTTTAACTAAGTGAGGTTAAAAAAGTCTAATGTTGCTAAGTTCGGCATGTTCGATTGACTTTACCAGGTTTCATTATGTAATTCCATGAACGTAATGAATGTTCGTAAAGATTCGTTTTCAGGTCCGCGCCTGCTGTTTGTGAGTATTTGTTTATTTGCCGTAGTGGTCGTAGAAAAACGACATTTCACAATTAATACTCGTATTTTCGTAAATTAAAACAATTTCAATAATTTTGTTCATAGCACTCTTGACTCGTCATCCAGAGTTGTCAGTTCATTTAGTAAGTCAAATAAACTCTATTCTACATTCCATGTCGTAAAGACCGCATGAAAACTTGAAGTATAGGAACCCCAAACACCACAAAACAACCTAGCCTTCTAAGAAGACTTGATATATAATATATAGTGCGGCAAGGCAAGGACGAAATGAATTCTTGTCGTTTTGCTGGCGTCGCTGTTCAACTACAATTTTCTACTATTCAACTTCTACTGCGTCTTGTCCCTGTCAGCAAGCTGTTTGTTGATATTTTGTCACCACGAACCATTTTCACAAGCAATACTGAGATCCGTATAATGTTAAACCCGCCATGGCAGTAAACCAAGTAACCCAAGCAAGAATGAAGTTGAAAAGCCGCTGATTTAGTATATTGTGACTGCGGTAGGTAGTGGCGTCGGTTTGCAATGTGCGCAATGAAGGCCAGGCCAGTGCTTCTGGTTTAACTTGTCGACAAGTGATTTAAATTAAGTTAGGTCAGTTTTATTAAGGGTTTACGCAACGAAGTTACGATTTGGACTTGAATCTTAAGTTTTGTGCATAATTATTCATATTTTGGAATGGTTACGACTAACAATAATAAAATCACTAATAAGACACAACCGCACATAGGGGAAATATTGTTTTTGTCAAAATACTACTAGATATTACCAAATTTGTATCTGTATGTACAGAGTGATTTAAAATAATTCTGCTCAAGAATAATAAAAAAAATGAACAATAAATCACAAAAGGACTTTTTTATAAAAAATATTGTAAATATTTCGAAAAGTATCCCCGATTTATGCTTGCAACTCCAGTAATAGTTGTTTATTGAGAATTAGAGCGGCTACGACCGGTTTCGATCAAGTTAGGATCGGACTATTAGGTACAAAGGAGCCACTATAAAAACACAAAAGTATAAGTCACAAATCTTATGCATTTGTAGTACGTAAAACATCAATTGGAATATGAATTCACAGGAATCAAAATTTAGCAAAGCTTAATGCCACAAGAACAAGTTTCGAAACCGGTCGCTTAAAATAAGACTGTCATTGTGGGATTAAGCTTTCCTAAATTTTGTTTCATATATTATAGTTTTATGTTTTTATAGTGGCTCCTTTGTATCTGATGGCGATCGAAACCGGTCGTAGCTATTACTGGCCTTGCAAACATATATTGGGGATACCTCTCAATATTGAAATATTTTCTATGTCCTTCCAGTTAACTGTTCGGGTTTCAATACTTATTAAAAAATATTGTAATTGTTAATTATCTATATTCAATTATTAGATAGATTAAGAAGCTTAATTTATAAATAACAATTCCCCGAAATTAATCAGCTATATCGATTTGGGCAAGGTAATGTGCTGTTAACAAAACACGAATACAATAACAAAAGTTTCCTCGTCTCATTGTGGGTGGTTATATCATCCATTATCCTTCACGTTTATTTAGAAAAACTTATTCATTCGTTTTATTATTATTATTATTATTATTATGAAATAGGCAATTGTATAGAGAAGTATCTCTTATACATTTATACAAATAATACTTTTTTTCGTCTTTCTTCATGTTGATTTTCCTTTCTTCCTGATTCGACTATTTTCTAAGAAACACGAAATAAGATTAATACAGTTTATGCGGACGATAGTGATACATATACAATATCAATAAATAAATTTAATGTTTGTTTGCTCACCCTTGGCTAGTCTTGTGTATCAAATCAATAACCACAATATGCGGTCGATTTATATAATTAAAGACGTCAAATCAACATTTATCATACATTGTTCAGATTTATAGAAAAAGTTATCGGCAGACTCCCGCATATACAATATTGACAATCGGCTAATGTTTTCGCGTTTGTGTGATGGTTGTCTCTCTCAATATGCCTCGAAGATGACGGTCGCGTGTCATTGAGAACGGCAAATATTATAAGAACGGCATAAAAAATATATATATCAGAGAAAAATGTTTTCCACTTCTCATTCTGACTATTACTATGGTTAGGGTTAGAGGTAGAATTTGCTATAAGACATATCAACCTAAAAACGTCCGCTGTCCATCTTATACTTCTTTTAACATCATTTATATACGTCACCCAAGAAAAACGAAAAACGAATGCCGAACGAAATTTGGCAGTGATATTTGCGCAATGCCAACGAAAACGAACCGTTCAAGTTCCGGAAACTCGCTAAGAATATTCACCAGCACGAACAAATTCAAATTATACTGGGTGTTTCAATTTTTAAACTTTTATTTTACTAGTATACGTTGTTATGAGTTTTCCTTATTTTCGTAAATATTCGGGTACCTATCTTGAAAATATATGCGCGAGTATAAGAATATACCGTGCGATTATTTTACCGTCGAACATAGCATGTAGTATATTTCTATGTACGACGGTAAAATAAACGAGTCAAACTCATACGGCAGTTGGGTGACGGTGAGAGAGTATGGTACTAATTGAAGGTATTGCCCTTTCAGGATATTTTATGGAAAATAAATCGCGAACAGTTTGTGCGTACATTTTTATTATTTCTACCTTTTCTTCGGTTGCGTACACAGCGTACATGATTAATGAAGAATTTGTAAACAATCAATTCAAATCGGAACAAAATTAAAAGCTGATAGTAACGGCATGATGATACAAATTACTTTGATCGTGCATCGCCACTGCCCACGGTGTGTCGTTAGCAATACAAATCCCCACCGCCATGACTTTGACTCGTTTATTTTACCGTAGAACATAAGGTGTTCTACGTTCCTATGTTTGATATTTCTATTAAAAATTTAAAATTAACAACAATAAAAATCTGAGGTATAGTTGAACTTGGTGCATAGCATTGAGTACTTCAACATATCACATCTCCAGCCTCAGGCATAGTCTTCCGCGTTAATAAACATAGGAACATAGCAGATGCTATTTTCGACTGTAGAATAATCGCACGGTATATAGGAAAAGCCAATTTGTAAAATTTGATATATTTCGAAACGTAACACACATTTCAAATGATTCCTACTCTTAAAGCTTCAACAAGAACAAGCAATTTCGAACAAAGTCGTTTTTGTAACGAGTATTTTGGCTCTGTTTGCCGTAACGTAGTACTGTTTCAAAACTGGGAAATTGAAAGTGTAAACAGACTATAAAAACTTCTCGTTTTGTTCTTTCAATTCAACAACGGCACCATACAAACAAACACACTTGAAAGTGCTCGAATATGAGTATAGCAATTCTTTTACTTTTTACTTTTTTTTTACAATTTTCCAAACGGATTTATTGTTTAGGAATGTTGAATGTGTTGAAACTCCATGTGTGAAGCACACACAATGAGTTTCGCTTTATTTATTGTTCAAGTTTAACAACGCATGCATCGAAGGGCAAACAATTTTTGAAGTATATCTATATAATTTTCTTGTTTCTTGAAAAGTGTCAGGTCCGGACTAATTAAATTAAATATTAAATTGTTTTAATTGCGTATACGTACGTACCGGGGGCGGACCGCTAGCTTTAGTGGCCCTGGGCTAACACATTTAACCAAAGTCTGGATACTTGGATGATGAAATGTGACAATCAAGTACCTTGCACTCGGTAGGAGTTCAAAACCAGCGTTAAACACAATTTTGAACTTTTCACGGTATGCGCACACCAAAGAACAATTAAATGAAAAAAGGGAAGAGTTTCAGGAACGCGACAGCGGATGGGCCTTGTTTGCGGTTGCGCATCTTGAAATGAACTTTAATAAGTGTCGTCAGTGCCGACCACTTCGAGGAGGCAACTACATTAAGCGGAAACGTACTACTGTATAAGTTCCTTGGCGGGGGCAAGAGAAGGGGCCTTTTGATTGAATGGGGCCCTGGACTGCAGCCCATAAAGACCATGCCTAAATCCGCCTGTGCGTGTATACGTACATGGCGACATTTGTAAAACGAAATTACGGTGAAAAGCATGAAAGATTCCATTCGAACACGAGACAGATTCTATAATTAACGCTGAGCTACGGACGTGATCGTCTCGTTTAGCATAGATAGACACGAGAGTAAGTAAGTTGAAATCGTTCTGTCGACCGTCGTCAGAAAATGTTCCCTTAGCCATGCTTTCGCATTCGCCGCGCCATCCAAAAGTCGAAGAGTTAAATTTCACTTCACGTGCAAATACATGGTCAACGGTTCGATGAATCTGCAAATCTGCAATGGGTATGTGTATGTATATGTGTATACTTGTCCCATTTTCCTCATTCACAATACTCTACATCATTTCTATGTCAAATGCACAACCGACGATGCACGTTTTGAGCATGTGGCCTCACGGTCGCGTACCAAGCCTGATGAAATCCGTGTGTCGTTCGTTCGGCTAATTTTAGATTATTAATTAGTTTATTTGAAAATTAAACGGGCACGTTATGCTAGCTTACATATGCTCGCACAAATCAGGCAGATAAATAACGAAAACAAACGGTTTTTTATACATATACTTTAACAAAACGAAAACACGAAAACAACACGAAAAAATTTAAAAAAAAAAACTGTTACGATAAACTCATTATTTAAATTTTTGTTGAGCAAAAAAGAAACTTTGCTCTGGAAGCCGAAAATTGAAAACAAAATTGTTTTCTTTCCCTCAACAAACATAAATAAATTCGAAATATAAAAAACTGGGATAATTAAAAAAAATCGTTTTTTTGCTATTCTTCGGTTTAATTCTTGCTTGGGAAGCCGTAAAACGATTCAAAATGAATTTTTATTACTACTACTTACACAACTTTAAGCATTAGAGATTATTTATTTAGAGTTCTCATTTCCTCGTTTGCTAATTGTTAAAATAATAGGATAATCCGGTACTGGACTGGGGATAAGTAAATAGTTGAATAAATCTTTGAAAGATAGCTTTTCTTTACTTTTCATATCTTTTGTTTTATCTAAATGGGTCTTCGTTCATTTCTGGTTCTCAGATCTTTAGTTCTTTTTATTCCTTTTCTTATGATTCCATAATATAATCGTCCAGGTCAAGAAAAAGTTTTTCGTTGCGTTACGAAAACATTTTACGTATAATTTTTTTCTTGTTTCATTTAACGTAGCTAAGTTTTCACAAGAAGTTCTAATGCATTTTTCATTCATTGGATCCTGAATTTACTAGTCTTGAAATGTTTTTATATTATATTCTTGCGTATCCCATGTTTTCTATACAACTTTGCGTCTTTTCACTTGAAGAAGTAGAAATCGGGTAAAAGTAAAAAGCACTATAGAAAATACGTTGTAGTGTTTTCTTATATTCAAAGATAACTTAATAAATTCATCTAAATGCCAAATATAAATTGTTTCTATAAAGGGAAATATTTGTTTTTTAGATTTTCCACGCAGGAAAGTGCAAAGAAATCAGGAGTAAAGCATTCAAAGGAAAGATAAAATAATTCATAGGTTTTTCCGAGACCGAGTCCGAGCACTATTCACTTTTCAAACTTTAGAAAAAAATTCATTCATTTGAATCGTCTTTTTATCTAACATCAACAAACAAACATTTCATTTTCAATCAATTTATTAGCAATGCTGGATTTTTCCAAGTAGTAATTCGACATTAAGCAAATAGATGGAGCAATCTATCCTTTTGTTTATCGTCTATATTACCATTTTTAAGATTTCGACCTATAAAGTTCAATATCGGCTCATAAGCAATGCTGATGAGTCCTTGATAGGATGAAAGAAGTGTCCATTGCTGAGCCAGTTTTGGACTAGGTCACTGGTCGGCAGACCGCGGCTCTTTGCACAGCGTTTGCGGCTCTTTGAAAATTGGAGGCTTGAGAGGTTTTTTTTTTTGTCTCCGCGTTCTCGGATAGATATTACTACTTTGAGTCTTGAGAGCTTTTTTTTTTGGTCACCGCGTTTTCTCGGAGGGTATAATTTACTATTGATAGAGCTTTTTTTTTGGTCACCAACAATAAAAATTTCATAAAAATTGGCTCTCTGATATTTTCGTTATCATGTTTTCTTCACAACTTGGCTCTTCTCACTGAAAAGTCTGCCGACCCCTGCACTAGGTTAACAGAGATGATGAAGATGATTTCATAAATTTCACTAAACATCTATTATCGCCATTGCAAATAGTGCAAATGCCTCTTATTTTAATGATTTGAATAATTTCAATTTTTTCCATGTTTTGTGAGTTTACACACGCTCGTGCATGGAGCGATGAAAAAGAAATCGTTAAAACGCGAAATGTGGGTGTGAGAGACTGAGAGATGAGATTTAATTGAATCCCGAATGAATGAAACGAAGAGGAAGGAGCACTTGGAAGGAATCATTCGAAGCATTCGCAGATCGTTTCAAGCATTGCAATGGATGGAATGGCAATTGCGATGAGAAGAGATGAAACGTTGAAGTTGAAGATTGAACGCAATGCCATGCCACACAGCAAGCAGCCAGACCAGTGGCACTCAACTTCCCTGACAGCGATAGGTGTTTTTTCGCGTTCTCAATATTCCCCATTCACCACCATTTAATATTCGTATTCGCCAACTAAAATATCGATTCGAAATTCCAATTGAACACATTGCCTCTGTTCCAATTAATAATATCATTTCCCAATTTTATCTCTTTGCTTTATTCTTCGTACATTTTTTAACGATTTATGAAGATTAGAGCTAGCGGATTAACTACACATTCTCTCTTGCTTATCATTTTTTCTTGTTGTTTTTGTTCGTATCTGCTTTTATTGTGCGGCTGGTTATTTTACAGTCTTTTTTTATTGTCACCGTCAACCAAGCTCATACGGAATAAAACGATATAGACGAGAATAATGATGAAGTGGTGTGGCATAAGTAAGCGTGACAAAATTATGAGAAAAAAAATAATCGGTACGGATTCGCACCGCACAACTTTCCGACCATATACCTAGTACATGGTCGAAAAGTTGTTTGGTGCGGATCCGTACCTATTTATTTAATTAATATAATTAATTATAAGTTTATATTGGTTTATATTGTAAATTCCGAGTGTCAGCATGTCAGGAAAGTTACTAGGGCGACTCTCCGCACTCGGAGAAAAAAGTGCATTTTGGACCTGAGGTCAACAGATCTCCACGAATCTAGGGAAAATAAGATTTTAATTTTTTTTCCTGATTACATAACTTTCCCATTCCATACTTTGGTATATGTATATGTATAGTCGGAAAGTAAAAAAATATTCCTGTATACTTCTTCATAACCAATTTATAATTTTCTATTTAATCGCTTTGTGTATATCTATATTCATTTTGTTTTTGTTACAAAATAGGTTTTATCGCTTTGAATAAGCGCCTTTTCTCTTTTGTCGTTCCGTAATAATGAATTACGTTTTGGCGGGCGGGCGAATTAATAATGTGGTCGTCATCACATCAGTGTTGGTCATATTTTAAGGTGTGCGATTTGAAAGGAATGTGAAATATGATTCTAGATTTTCCGTTTTATCTCCTCTATATACTCTATACCAGTGATTCTCAACCATATGCTGATGTGCCGCGAGATTCTTGAAGTGTGCCACCGTGGGAATTCCTACCCAAACACAAGAGACGTCAAACAAGTTGAAGTAATTCCATCGGTTCTATCTTCCTAGCGGGGAGCATTTATTGTACAGCTTTTTCGGACTACTGCACTCACTATGCACCCAGTGCATGCAACCAACTTTGCTAGTTGTGCTCTAAAACTAGAATAATGAAAGTTTTTTTTACAAAATAGTCCGAAATGATCATTGTGCACTGCACTGACTGAGTGCAATTCTGTTAATAGTCCGAATACTCGAAACTGTAAAAGTGTGCACTGAAATTTTCAGTGCAAGCGAGTGTGCACTGAGTGCAGTAGTCGAAAAATGCTATTATTGTTAGTGTACCGCCAAATTTTGAAATTATTAAAAGTGTACGGTGCGAGGAAGAAAAGTTTGAGATTCACTGGTCTATACATTAGGTAACTCTAAGCTACAACTACAATTTTGAACGCTCTGTATTTTATTAATAAGTAAGTTGAAATTTGATTTGCACATTTAACAAAATAGGTTTAGCGTTTGTGTCCGTACGGAATAGATTTTGAAATAGGGAATAGATTGGATTGTACATTATCAGGTTTAATTAAAAGTCATTAACACTTCTCATTAATTTCATAATCCCAACCCAACTGTCATTGAAATAATCATTTGAGCAATATGATTGATACTAATATTAAATTTTGGAAAATTTAACTTTTTTAATTCTGACATTAAAATTGAACGAACAATGTGCTTACAAAGATAATATACGCACGTCCAGAATTATAAATCAAAAATTTATTTACTGTAAAGCGCACTGAACGCGAATAAATTCTCACCAAATTAAGCAGCACACATTAAAATGTGCAAAATGTGCGAAATATCGCAACATATTATGCGTTGTGCGTTGTGCACATCGGTGTTTCTTCAGCTCGAGTAAACAGATCGTTCTTTTGGCGCCCTACGCACATAAGTGTTCGTTCTTGTATGTACAATAACGATTTAGAAAATATTCAAAAACACGCATTTCAACTTTTCCGCCAACACACCAACATCGTCAACAAATCATTTTCTTTGCCCTAATTTTTCCGTACGTTTTTAGCATTTTTGCGCAATATGCATACACGTACTTTCAAGAAAATGTTCATTAATCACTGAATGTAAAAAGTGTCAAAGTAGGTATCATTTAAGGCAAGACGACGTGCACTCGCGGTATAAACGCGAATATCTTTCAAGTTGAAGTTGCCAGTTGGAAACTTCAATTTTAATAAACAATCTAGTACTACAATCTAGTGGTAACCACATTACAAAAATATACAGGGTGTCTCAATAACTCAATTAAAACGCAACATTTGGCGTCCTTCTCGCAATGTTCCATATTATTAGAGACAAAAGCAATTACATTGTATGAAAAATGAGTCGACAAAATTAAAATGACTCTCTGGTATATTAATCGGGCTTTGCAAATTGCAATAATGGTTGCCTACCCTAAAATTTTATAAGAGACATCCTACGGTTTCAATGTAATTGCTTGTCCCAAGTAGTCACGTTTTAGTTGCGACACCCCCTGTATATATTGCATATTGTAGAGAGGCAGAGTGTCGAGAACAATGCCAGACAAGTTAGTGTTAGATTCTTCCATCCGTTGCATATATATAGAGTTGGTGAAAAAGAGTTATGCGCTTCAAGCAAGACTATCTGGTGAAGTGATAAAAGCGGGTCGTTCGTCTTTGCGCGCTGCCACTTGAGATTATATCAAGTATCTCCTGGTGCAAAGCTCGGGCACATAAATTGCGCAAAAGTGTAAATTACTGAAGAGAACAGTGTAACAACTGAGGCCATGCCCAGCCTCAAGTCACAGCATACCCCCCCCGAACTCTTCTATTACTGATAAAATATCCGGACCGGGATCGCACTTGTGACAAATTAAAACCGAAAGAGGACAAATGTTGCGTTAATGCAATTTCTATTAGAAACACAAATCAATTTCAAACAGACAAATTGCTTTGTCACTCTTTGTCTTTACTTCTTTTTGATTCATTTTAAAGGAATAAGTCAAGGAAATTGGTTTAAGATAAAGTACTACATAACCAAGTACGTAATATAACCAAAAACCAACCCTCCACAATGTCAAAAGTGTACGCGCAATTTGGCATTCTAATATGACGTCACAAACATTAATATTTTGCTCGTTGGGCTGCTGCAATATGGCATGGTGGCAAATGAGTTGCATAACCAATAATTCATGCCTTAGACATCATGTTTTCTTTCATCCATGAACAAGCGAAATTTCGAGGTTATCAGAATGCCAGTGTTGCTAACCTAATTTTATAAAAAAAAACTTTGTAAGGCAATAATTTTGGCAATTCTGAAGAACACGTAAATTTGTTTATGGTTTTAGATTCAGTTCGTCACGATTTTGATTTTAAGATTGCCCATAAATATAAACCCAATTCCTTGACAAAAGCTATTTAAAAAATCAAAAACTCCAAATTCCAAAATCGTTGCTTTTAGTTTATTAATGGATTTTCACTTTTGGTTGCAATTATTAGTATCAGTATGTCATTTATAATTTCTGTTTAATGGTTTGTTTCAGTGGTTGGTGTAATGTGCCTTCTACATTGTCACACATGTCACCTTGTCATGAAGCCAGGTGAGTTGATTTTAAATTGGTAGTATTGTCATTGTCAAACTTATCGACTTGCCTCATATAACCGCAGCAACCACTTAGTCTTCATCAATTATTAATCCTTGCTTTCTGATACGTAATTAATTAAAGGGCTTGCTAATTTATTCAGTCAACCGATCGAATTTCACGCCTCACGTTACCGGTGAGTGCACATTACACATTACACAAACATATACCCTCAGAGGCTTTTCAAAGTCATCTATATAGGCATCATTCAAGTTAATTTAGAATGAAACAATATGGCTTGAATTTTAGAGAGAGGGATTTTACCCAATTTTTCATCGTTTCTATTAACCCAGTGCAACAACGACTTGAATACTCAGCATGGACAGCTGTTACGTCCTAAAAGGACTCATCAGAATGACTATGAGGAAGACACTAAACATTCGAGCCGATATTGCACTTTAGGTGCAACTAGGTATTTAATGTCTTCCTCATAGTCATGCTGATGAGTCCTCTTAGGACGAATCTGAGGAGATGCTTGGTATTCAAGTCGTTGTTGCACTGGGTTAACAGTAAACATCTATAACCGCCACTGTAAACATAAATTCCCTCTTATTTCGATTCGATTTGAATTTCTGGTGCTTAAAAAAATTTGCAAACATTATTTTTGACACCTTTTCCTGAATTCCCCTGTATATCAGTCATACGCTATTGTCGAATGGAACAAGATGGATCGTGACTGGCACACAGAAACGAGAAACCATATCAAATTCATAAGATTTACTCTATGAGTCTACTCACATTACATCATCCCCTAATTTATGCATTTAAATCTGAGGACGCCTCGTATATTAATTAAACAAGTCGAAATATTTTATTCTCGCGAGAATGAAGATTATCTTGCTTTTCTTGTTTTAATTTGTGCTAATTTTTATTGTCGAAAATTTTATTTAATTACCAAAAGCCATAAATTTCTGTTGACAGCTACATTCTAATGAATACTGTGGCACATTGTTAAATTTATTTACTAATGGGTGCGGGTGAGACAATTAGTTAACGGGTTGATCTTTCTTAAATTTTGCTCGCATTAATTAAATCGCTACAGATTTGCATTGAAGGTCGGAACTTCTCTTTTTCTGAATACAATTTTGAAAAGTCAGCATCATATATCATCCAATAAAATGTAAATAAAAAAAATATCTATTCCAGTTGGAAGTTGTATGAAATGTGTGTTCATTTTCATTTCAAAGCATAAAAGTAAAATATACCCCATACGCGCAATGAACGGGTGAATATAGCAACAAAAAAAAAATGCGCAACACGAGAAATAAGAAGGGAAAATGATAAATTATGAATGTGTTTTGTAAAATACGTGGATTGCATTCAAGTAGAGTCATGTAGAGTCGCGACAAAGAAACGATGACGATTCAGCAAAAACGTTTTTCCATCGCCTAACATCATTCGCGCGTCATAGAGTTAGTTCTCTTACTAAAAGAAAAGAAAAGAGGGTTTGCGCGTTTTTGAATAATTCTGCTTACTTATTTATTACACTTTCACTGCTTTCAGCTCTTTTTGCCCATATAAGTTGCATTCCTTTGAAAGTTTAAAAGCTGTCGCGGATTATTGGGAATTCACTCAAGGCTTAGCATGCGTACAAGACCAACTGCGACACTCCGAAAATGCCATTACGAAGAGAACTTTTTCTTTTTTCGAATTTACTTTATATTGTCGATGTTTTGTACACTCCAGGGGTTCTTAACCTATAGTATAGGTCACGACTCAATATTTTTGAGACAATAGCATATAAAGGTTAATAATCTAGGTCACGACTCAAAAACTCATAAAAAAATTTGTATTTACTTGGTGAAAGTCACTTTGCATTTTGTTGAACCTGAACTCGAATTGGAATTGAAATGGAAAGTGAAATGAAGAGAACGGAAAAGAAACTCAACTGGAACAAATTAAAAATTGGTGCATTGCTTTTTTTTGGGGGGGGGGATGTAAGAGTAAGAGTTTAATTAGACTGCGACATGCTTTGGGTTTTAGGCCTTCGCAAGAAAAGAATCGTCGTGAAATTGATCCGGAACCGCTAATTGAATGTGATTTACTTGTACTTTCGTCCCCGTATTCTTGAAAGAAATTGAAACTCTTTTCTCCCCTATATTCGAATTTTATTCTCGTGAAACTTGAAAATTCTCTATCGAACGGAAACAAGCTACGTAAATGAATAGGCAGCACGTTCCTAGGTCATTTCGCTCCCTTTAACAACTGCTTTATTCACGTATTTATGCACTGTGTGTATGTGTATGTTAATTTATAATGGCATTCGGCCAGGGACGGATCGAGACACCGGACGATAGGACTTTTAGCCGAAAGACCCGTAGTGTGGGAGTCCATGAGTGCCTCTTATATCGCATTTTTGATTTTTTTTTACTAATTCAAAACCGCTAATTAATTAGTTCAATCCGTCCCTGTATTCGGCTATATTCATTTGTAAGTCTTTTTCACGTTCCGGGCATACTTTTTCCTAACTTAGAAACGCAAGAAGGAAGTAATTACACAACAAGCGAAATGTGCTAAAAGAAAATTTGCGTTACTCTATGGCAGGGGTCGGCAGACTTTCCAGTGAGAAGAGCAAAATTGTGAGGAAAACATGATAACGAAGATATCGGAGAGCCAATTTTTATTTAAAACTTAGTTAAAACACAACTACTAACTTTTCATCGATTTTGAAGGCTTTGTTATGTCCGAGTTGATGTCTGAAGAGCCGCAAACGCGTATGCAAAGAACCGCATGCGGCTTGCGAGCTGCGGTCTGCCGACTCGTGCTTTATGGCAAGAAGTGAAGTATCTTGCTTTTTTGATATGAACACGACTATATGATATTATCGTTAAATTATCGAGCAACAACAATGAAACGGCTATATTCATAAAATAAGCTATATTAATTAAAACTTAATTGCAATACAAATACAAATCCTTGTTGCATTTATATTTATTCAGGGAATGTCTATAATTAACTGTTCGGTGTTACTTTGCATTAACTGCAACTTAGGAATATGCAAGTATATCATTTGCTTCGAAATAATAGTTGAAACTATAAATTCCATTTACTTGTTTTCGCGCCTAGTCGCGAACCTGTTGGTTCTTATTTCATTTTAATTTTATTTACTGAACTATAATGCAATAGTAGTTTACCTTACAAAGTAAGGAAAGTATTCAATTTCTCACGTGTGCGATAATATGAAGCACTGACACTGACACTGCTCTTCCTTAGGCCACACCTTTCCATCGGACCATTAACAACATGTTTATAAAACGATTTTGACACAAACTGCTATGACATTGACGTAGACACTTGTAATATAATATTTGATAAGAAACCGTACGCATTACTTTTTGATAGTGGCTAGTGTGCAATTGTCAACTTTCTTGCTAACCAACCTATGGCGAAAGTGTGCCATTTCATAGTAGCCATAGGAAAAGTAACAGGGCGTAGCTAGGTGGGGGGGGGGGTGGATTTTTATATAGATAAATTGAACTATTAATTTTTGTAATAAAATTTTCAGCACCCCTTCTAAAAATTCCTGGCTACGCCGTTGAAAAGTAATAAGAAAAATTATGAAAATACGACTACAAAAAATAATATTATCTTAGGAAGATCCATCAAAATTCAACTGGTAGTATTTAATATCTTTCCTTTTCTTGGCTAAATATAGAAATTTTAAAAATCCTGATACCTGCTAATTTATATGCTCCACACGTTTATGTTATTTTTGTGGCTATTGCAAAGAAACATCAGACAAACGTAGATAACAAAATATTGTTGTTGCAGGTGACAGAAGTATCAGAGAGTTGACAACGGAATTTCCCGAGATGCCACAAGGGGATATGAATGCCCCACGTCAAACAATCAGTCCGCAAGATCCGTGCTACGCCTTCAATAATGTGGACCTTGAAAAACAAGAATTTTATAGTCCTGGCTATCCGAGCGTATTGTATCCCAACCATACCGATTGTGTTCTCGTCCTGGAAGGTAAGCGAATGTGCACTGAATCTGAATTTACTAATAGTTAGTATATCTTTCCATACATACCGTGCGAGTATGTTACCGTCGAACATGGCATGTACTATATTCGTAGGTTCGATGGTAAAATAAACGAATCAAACTCATAGCAGACACACCGACGGACGGGGAGAGAGTGGGAATGACAATGTATTGTACTAACAGACAGTATTGGCCTTTCAGAATGTTTTATGGAAAATAAATCGCGAACAGTGCGCAGACTATTATTTCGTGCGTACATTTTTATTATCCCTACCTTTTCTTCGGTTGTGTACTTGATTGATGAACAAGCTGTGAATAATCAATTCAAATATGACTTGGAACAAAATTGACAAGTGACAGTAACGGCATGATCATAGAAATTACTTTGATCGTGCATCGCGACTGCCCACGGTGTGTCGTTAGCAATACAAACAGAGCCGGACTATCCATAAGGCACTTTAGGCACTGTGCCTAGGGCCTACGAAAATTTGGAGGGCCTACGAAGACTGATGAGATAAAAATTTGAAGACTTGAGAGAGCTTTTTTTTTGGTCACCAACAATAAAAAATTCAAAACTGGCGACTTGAAAGCTTTTTTTTGTCCCCAACAATTTCAGTTAAGTGCCTAGGGCCTACGATAGGCATAGTCCGGCCCTGAATACAAATCCCCGTTGCCATGAGTTTGACTCGTTTATTTTACCGTCGAACATAGGAACATAGTAGATGCTATTTTCGACTGTAAAACAATCGCACGGTATCTTTCTAGAACAGAGAAGAGAAAAAGAGGTAAAGTAATACAAAGCTTTGACTTTTGCATAAGTAGTTCAGCTGTTGGGATGGAAATAGGAAGTGGGAACACATGTGGTGTTCCCCCGTTTTTCAATTGTATTTTGTAAGCTCTTGGCTCTGCTTTACCTCGCTGTGAGCCTGAATATACTTTTGGATAAATTGCCTTATGGTTCATATACTGATCCTAATATGTTACGTCATGTTAGCTGAATGCAGAGCCAGTTCAAAGTTTTCAGGTTTTCAGTTTGTAGGGCTTTCGTCGTCATAAACGTTTACCGCAAAACGGCAAAATCGTTATTTTATCTATCAATTTAGATACCATGCCAATATTACTTACAACTGGGTATTTCTAGGTAGTTCTGATGCTTTCTGGTAATCTGGACCTGATGGTATACTGTTTGCCAAAACGTAATCTTTTAATGGTTGGAATTATTGTGGCTTTTTGAATGCGTACAACTGTTATAAGCGCTATAAAGGTGTGAGACTAGTGCATTTACGTATTAAATAAATAAAATTTATTTGCACATTTCAGTGGAATCGTAAACTTTTTCAAAACTGGATTTAAAACAGATTTTTTATTTATAGTTAAAACATTCTGGCGTTCAGTAACAAGCTTTCTTTATTCGTGGCCGTACCAATGGGGGACTAGGGTGCTAAAGGCCTCCACGTGCACTCGTTGTACTGTTTGGATTGTAAAAAAATATATTTTTGTGAATTTTTTAACTGATTTTCTAGTTTGAAGATTCCGAGGCGTACCTTGATTTTTCCGATGCGTACCTTGATTTTTCCGATGCGAAACTTGATTTTTCCGATGCGTAACTTGATTTTTCCGATGCGTACCTTGATTTTTCCGAGACGTTACTTGATCCCCCCCCCCCATAATATGAGTCTGGTTACGCCACTGACTTTATTTTTCTTACGGTTTCGGGCACTATGAAAATATGAAATGACACAATTTCGCTATAGGTTACTTATAACTTAAAACTCCTCATATCCGACCGAAACTGTCACATCAAGCAAAAGTGAAATGAAATTCTTAAAAGTCAAAACTATGGTAAAACTATTCTATTAATTTTCCTGGGAAAATGGGAAAATGTGCCCGCAGGAAAGAAAGTGTACATAATACGTTTGGAAAACATACAATTCCACACTGGGACCATGTGTACCACTTCAATTCATCGTGCTGATGAACATTTAGGTAAACAACGAAGTGAACCGCAGAGCAATCTGAACAAGCTCAAGTCGACACGAAAGACAACGAACGAAAACGTCCGCCTGGTTGCCTACAATGATCAGACAGCTTTGTTTCAATATTAGTTGCCCAAACACGTTGTATGGTCGACTCGTTTAGTAAGAAGCTACTACTACTAGTACTAGCTAGTAAGTAGTCGATACATTTTAAGATATATGGGTCTAGACTGGTTGGTTTCCATCCTTAAATACGAACCTTAAACTTAACTTATACAATTTCATGGACACAACACTCTATCACGGTGTAGGTGTAGGTCCTCATGTTCCGAAACTAGGAACTAATAACCAAGCCGAACATTTCTCTTTACCATCTACCATGTACGCTTTAATGTTCATAATATAATTGTGGGCACATGCAATTCGAATTAATTATTGCACCTCGCCCCATCGCCGCTTACCTCTTGCGAGAGTGTATAATAGCAATAGTCATTACGTTTCTATACGCTCGATGAACACACGGTGAACATCTAAATCACTGATGTTAAGCAAATCGTTACAAGTTGCAATGCAATAATTTGAATTTAATTGTTGAATTGCTTAATTTGCTGCATATAACCTATAAATTGTTCAATTGAGCTGGTGCTGTGGTGCATATTACGTCATTGTCCGCCATATTGGCATTTACAATTATAACTGTTCCTGTTCCTGATAGCTTTGCGTCGTCTCTTTGCGAACTTAGAATCGTCGTGTCTTGTTTTATAAGAACTTAGTTTCTGCACACCCACTATCTTATGAACATTTTATGCAACAAAACCGAATTTGTGCTAGCCCAGTTGCATAAGACGTTCTATAATAACACTATCTGCCAAAGTGTTACTTTTTTTTTCTTTATATAACAGTGTGATATGTCCATCTGCTTGTTTCTCGTTATATGTTCAATGCAGTAATAGACAATTGTTGTTTGGGTTGCATACGTTTTGAGAATGTTCAACGTGTTTGTCGATGTGTAACATGCTGTTTGACGTTTGAATCTACGTTCAAGCAACATTGGGTCTTTACACTAGTTTTGTTCAAAGTGGAGTTGGGAGCATCCCAACTAATTTTGAGTGGGTCGCACATATATTCAGGGGCGTAGACAGGATTCCATGCAAGGAGGGGCAAGAACAAGGAGAATATCAAAAGAAACACTCCACAGATATTAAAAAAACAAAGAGAAAACGCAAAGTTATACTATAATAAACTTATTGCCAGGGGGGTAACCGTCCCACCCTGCCTACGCCCATGTGCATATATTCTTAAAAAATTAACGTAGTTGAAGTACATCGCGACATGAATTTTAAGCGAAAAAAAATAATTTTCGGCCCGCTAAAGTTTGAGAACCTCTGGTCTACGGCAATATACCTACCTAAAAATATAATACGTTACAATTAACAATAGATTTTGAACGAAAGACAAAGACAAAGCGTTTCCTTATTCTTTTTTCTTCTGGCGCTTTGTGCCTCATTGTCGACTTTTATATATTTTTTTTTGTCTTCTTACATGAACGTGAAAGTAAAATACGGCAGCGCATCTGAGGATATCTTATGTAAAAACCGTAATTCTGGTAATTTTCCACCCTTACCTACTATTCTATTCGAACGCACTGTTTAAATACCCTATTCAAATTTTTCTTTCGTTTTCCGCGTTTTATCCACGAATAATACACCATTACACTTGGATTAATTTAAGGTACGGTATAATAAATCTCTTGGCATTTTTATAATCGTCCAACGCTAATTGTGTTTATTCTTTTTTGTCTCTCAGAATTTTAAGAGCACACATTGTCAATAATTAATTATCCTTAAAACATGATAAATTTTATTTATATACCTATCTTCTAGTTCAAGTACCTACTTATTCTAAATGAATAATTTAATTTACCCACTTCATCCGTGTAAGTGACGTTGACATGGATTACGGATTAGTGCGTCATTTTTTGAAAACGTAATCGAGGAAAACATAGGTAAAAATGCATGTGTTTTGTAGTAAGTACATATTAATTTTTATAAAGCGCCTAATGGGCAAACCACTAAACCAGTGTCTCTCAAAATGTGGCCCGTGTACCCGCAGTATATCACTTTGATCTGACTGTTTGAGAAACGCTGCCCTTTCGATTTTCTATATAAAATATAAGGATAAATGTAGCGAAATAGTAATGAAAATCAATTATTTCCCTAAAAATAAATATAAGCTATTTTATTATTATGGAAGTCGGTACTGTAGAAAAGTCGTACCGGTCGTACGTTCCGGCCATGCCCACAAATATTGGATTGGGATTCTAGTGCGACTATACGCCTCTGGTAATAAATATCTTGTAATCTCTGCAGGTTTCACAGTATTGTAGATAAACTAGGTTAAGCTGGGTAATTTTCCTTTAATTTCGACTACATTTCTGCTAACCCAACACACTCTTGCTCTTGCACACAAATATTTCTCTCAACCAATTTCGTCTCGAAAATTGGTAGGTCCCTGGCATGGTCGTTGCATGGCATGGTGCTTTGCACCATGTCGTTCGCTTAAGCTGCTTACTACCTCCTGGTCTGACGCTTGAGCTCGAAGTTTGGTCCTGCTGCAAGATCGATTTTATCATTAAATTCCTTCGGTGTCATAGGCACGACATAGGCATGGACATCATGCACAAACATTTCCCTATTCATCCATTCTACACGATTCAACACTCTCTCCGTTCCCTCTGTTGTGGGATACAAATCTCCACTCCATACACTTCAACTCTATTCATTTCACAGTTCTCAGTTGACGTCGAGTCCATTGAGAATTAGGCTAGTTCACCATACAAATTGGCGTTGCATACAGGATGCATACGACCGTCAATTTGGCGGATATTTCAATGAATCCTCGCTTATCAATTACCACTGTACCAGAACAAAACTGACAATACAGAATATTTTGTTTAAAAATGAGCAACTTGAATTCAATAGTTCGTTTTATTTAATTGGAAAATGGGAGCAATTCCATGGTACATGGACTTTTTGGATGCTATTCCAATGTCGAATGATTAACGTTGGCTTCGTTAATTCAAATTGTGACTCTGCTAGCGTTTGCGGGCTGATTTTAATGAAAGTTTTAAAGTTAGCGGTGTGGCATCGGCATGACATGGCATGGCATTGTTGGAATCTTAACTATTCTTAAATTCCGTGTACAACGAATGACACAACAAGTAGTATTGTTGTTATCGAACTGGACCTGGAACTGAAACTTCCATTTCACTTATCTATCTATTCTATATCTATATATTCTTGTCGTTGGTGCATGCTAAGCTAAAACTAAGAGCAACTGCAATTGGGTTTTCGGTAGAACCGCACTTAATCACGCCTGCCGGGAAAATGCTCCCAAATTGTTGACAAAATTAATGTGAGGTATTCTATATTCTGAATCACAATAGAATATCGCATTTCAGTCCGGTATTTATTATTTTAATTAATTAGGTAGATACGCAAAGTCGTTACACAATATAAATTGAACAGAACTTCGTCTCCAAAAGAAAAGAGGTTTCATATGACTAATCTTCGATCCGATAGCGACAGATATTGGTTTTTATTTGAACAGTCAGTTATTTTCACAACTTGTAAAAAGTATATATAAAGTTAAAGAAGTTTAAGGAATTTATCTTATTTTCAAAGCACATAAATTGCTAAACTGGAAAATTTAATGTTTCGTGTCATTTCGACATTGAAATGCAATAAATTTCTTGCCCGGAGCACGATTGCCGCGATGCAAATAAAAAAACATCAATAGGAACCAAGCAACCAAGCAAGTATAAGCAGCATTCGATCGACTTCTTTTCAAATGAGAACAACTAAATATTTACCGCACCACCATCCAATCCATCATGGAATATTCGCATAGATGTGATCGGCTTGTACTTAAATTGAAACGACTTGATGCCGTATCGATTCCGATGCACAAATACAAAATATAAAACAGGAAAGAACTTACATACTTATAAGGAAAAGAGAAAATCGCTATAACGTACAACGATAAAGAAAAACTATTATACCAAGGTGAGGCTGAGTTGAGGCTGAGTTGAGGCTGAGTTGAGGCTGAGTTGAGGCTGAGTTGAGGCTGAGTTGAGGCTGAGTTGAGGCTGAGTTGAGGCTGAGTTGAGGCTGAGTTGAGGCT
>JARJEB010021253.1:0-25385 GCA_030264535.1 Liometoxenus newtonarum | reverse complement strand
GGGGGGGGGGGGGGGGGGGTAGAATTTCAATCGAAAATAAATTTTATTTGTGATTGAAATTGATAAATAATAATGTTGCAACATATGCATAACTTATAAATACATTTGAAATTAATATTTAAAAAAAAAACTTTCAACAATAAAATTGCTGTAGATATTGGCCCTACGAGTTTATAATTAAAATTCAATTACAAATAGGCAGTACGTTCATTAAATATTTTATGTCAATATGTGCTACTAGGTTGTTTTAGGTGTTCCAAATTAAAACTGTTTTAATTAAACTGAAAACCGGCACTGACTGACGATTTGTAAATTATCTCGAATTGGAATGTGCCACAGAATGATGGAACCTCTCACAATGGATGAAACAGTACTTTCGATTTGACCTTTCTTCCCATGATGTGTTCATGTTAGCTTTAACGATAGAGTTTAGCAACCGACACAGGTGTTTAAAAGGATTTCAATTAAATTACCTCCCTCTTTCCCTAAATCAACAAAGTAAGTAAATTTGTGTACCTATATCTATGTTTTGATTGCGTTTGTTAGTGAATGAAGCTGAATGAGATATATAGGTTTCCATTTCAGTGGACTCTTGTTGTAGACTCGCGGTAGGTCGTTAGGAGTGCATAAATATTAATCGTAAATTAGCGAGACCCAATTTATTATCCAGACATTAATCATATCACGATATTAATTTGCGTTTCCTGCGATGCTTTCGCCTAGTTTGGCCAACCATTCATGCCTAGCTATTTTCGACCCTTAACTATTATGCCCTGCACTATTTATTATCTGATATAATATACGTCAGAACAAAGCATTGCAAGATATAAGATATAATAAATTGTATCTAAATACTGTGTGTATCTGGGTTAATAAAAAGGTCGAAATTCAGTGGTAATCGTGTTGTAAATCAACGAGATTGAGATCAATATTGGGGGGCGTGCTGTGTTTTTTTTGCGGAAGTTTTGCCGTTTCGCTAGTTTGTGGTCTATTTCGGCGCTATAGGGAGGTCGACCTAAAACCACCACCATCAGGTATATAAAACCCTATCCCTAACCACCAATCTATCGATTTGCTATTAACGTAATCCATATAAGGCATGGCTGGGGACTGTGGATATCTTGTGACGTCAGCTTGTAACAGGACGTGTTATCTCTAACTACGTGAGAATCGTAACAAGAAATAAGGCCGAGGAACGAGAAAAGAGGACATTGAAAAAATCAACTGTCCTCCAGTCTCTGTAAGAGGTTCCAGTCTTTGTAGAAAATATATATGTAAGTAAAGAGTTGTAAAAGTGTTGAGAGCGAATAAGTCAGGCAACGCCATTCTCTCGTCCTTGTATTCTCTCAACGTCGTTGTCGTCGAAGAAAGCAGTCTTGTTATCGTAATTAGGTGCCTTCTAACAGATTTAAAGCTTGAATGTGCTCGGATTACCACGTTACAATTTACAACAATCAAGATGTTCGAATTATTCCATATTGTGAATTCTGAAAATTCGACGTTTCTTAGAAAGCTTGTTTACAAAAAAACAATCATTTCTGGAGGCTTGACATTGCTAGAAAGTATAGTAGTGACTGAGTGAGTAAATTGAGACAATTTAGCGTCGAAGAAGCATACTTGAATTACCTGGGAGTAGTGGCACCCTGGCAGGAAGCTGGCGGTCGCTAGGGCGACGCAGAATCGCCCTTTGCACGAAATGAACAAAAAAACTTGCACGCAGTCAGACTGACGTCAGGAATACAATGAAATTTAATTTCATCTATATCTAAATGAAGGAACTCATGTCAGTCTCTTCCACCTTAGCACCTAGACACCTAGGGTTATTGATATTTACCGAGGGATGCATTCATATAGGGTAGCCAAGCATATGGATAGATAGAAATATTCCCTTCGTACTTGCTCAGCAGTTTAATTGGAGGTAAGCATTGAAGGTTCGTAAATATGTAATGAGTAACGACAGATGTTTTTAGATGAGTCACTACATCATCGAAATTATTCTGCAGCTTCAAATATTTATTTCAAATTTCCAAATTATCGCAATTATGATCAACCACTAGGGTAGAGAAGTGAATCATTGATGTTTATACGTGAAATTTATAATTAATGTAATTAACAAGAAACTTTTCCTCATGATACTTGTACTACGTACAACTTTCGTAGATAAGTTTTTCGTTTTGCGTGTGTTCGCATTTTCTTATACCTCCTTCGAATTATTTGTGAAACTTCGATTCGTGTGCATGGAAGTTTGAAGATAAAGCGGAAACCTGTATCCAAACATCCAAATATAAAGAGATCCTATTAGCCGATTAGCTAGCTAGTCCTCCGCGTAATAAAGTGTAATTCGGGCGGGAAACAAATTTAAATTAGAAATCATTAGGACTACGGTACGAATTCAATTAAATGTCTGCGCATTGGAAAAATATAAACTTTACAAATCATTGTTTCTTTCTTGTACATCACGCTTTACCATTATTAAAGCCAACTCTTAATTTTCTCTTGTGCCGAAGTTTTTTCCATTCCAATCGATCAATATTTAAGAGACAGTATGAAAAGGTAACGCAGTGTCCGTTTCCAAGTAGGTATATTATGTAACCATATTTCTTTTTTACCTAAGGATTTTAAGGTATTGGTGCCGTAAGTGTGTCGGTAGTCCCACGAGTGAGATTATCTTAAAATTTCGCGGTGTGGCTCTATTGAGCAAACATCCTCGGGGTATTCTTTTTCTTGGTAAGCGCGCTGTGCAATCGTTTTTTACCAACTAAAGCCTCGCTTTCCAACGAAAGAACCGTGGTTCGTTTTCATCGCGTTCATCCATAATAAAGAACGCGAGAAAATGTGATTAATATCGGTCGCATTCTATTGGGAGAATAAATGATAAATCGTGTTTTTGTCCCTTCAGCCAGTTCGTACCATTTTCTTTCTTCATCTTTTATAATGTCACTTTATGAGCAAAATGAATAAATGCATTCGTATGGTCTAATTCACATTCATCAAAGAAGAATTTCAATTCGAACAGATTGTTGTTTGTAGTTAAATAACCCGATAAAGATGTCAATTGAACGGATGTAGCAATCGGTGAAAACGAATGAAGAAAAGGGATCAGCTGCCATACGAATTGATTCGTTTTTCGTCTAACCTAATCTATCAGCCACCCTGGTCGATGGTTTGCCGGTTTGCGTCATGTAATGATCGCTCCTTTTCAGCTCAGTAAAGTCATGGACCGACTTCCCCAGATGCGGCGAATGTTGTACATTGAAAACACTTAAAACAGTTTTCCCAAGCCAGCAGCCTCCTCAGTATGCCGCGTACGCCTCGCTAAATCTTATAATTATTACAACAGACTCAGAATTATAATTAGTGTACGTCGACTGCAGCGAGTACTTAACAAGTTCAACTAGAAAAGTTTACACTTCTATATCGCAGATCAGTGCCGTAGTTGGCAGTTAATTGGATAAATTTGCTTCAATTAACTGCAAGCCTAGATCCAATATTTGTTCGGTGGTTTATGCTGGCGGTGGTGGCTGAACGGACGTCATTATCGCATCGTAATGATTATAAATCAAACAAAATTATTGCCGGTCTCACGAGCCACTGCGCATATACACAATGAACACCATACATCGGCATAATCAGCTGTTCTTGCTAACAATGTGCATCGTGCATGATAAAAAACCGTTAAGCATGGCAAACACGCTAAGATTTTAACTTCCCCGTGCACGGAAATGGTGCGAGGAAATGAATTTATTGTGTGCATTATATTTAACTTTTTAATTTTACTTGTGTAGCTAATACTCACTATCAAAACAGGAACAACTGCGAATAACTAGAAAAAGAAATAAACACACAAGCTTCATTGTTAGCACTTTTTTATGTAATCAGCCCTCTGCAGGAGCACGATTAAGTTATGAAATTTCCTCGCATGAAAGTTTTACATTTATAATAAATAAAGAGAAACGTATATTGAATTTGCAAAATTCATTTTAAAAATTCATGAAAATATTGAAAATAATTAAATTTCAATCAAAAATTCCTATCTTGACGCTTTATAGCTAATAAACATTGTCTCGAATCATTACTGCACAGGTAGGAACATTAATCGGAAATAATTAAATCCTTGAGCAACTTTTCCAATAAAATTTAATTAAAATTTCTATTTGATTCCCTTGTTCCACAAGCTTACCAAAACAAGACAAGCTTAGAGGAAATTCGCATAATACATCAAATTCTAGTGCAAGATGTTCGACGATCGACAACTCATTCAACGAGTTTCCTTGCTCGTTTGCAAGATTGTACATAAACATTGTTAAGGGTTGTTTGTCAGTATATTGTAAGATCGTAGAGGGCAAATGTCTACGGGGAATTAAATTTGGCGTGTAATTAAATAGGAGACTCAACGCCAAAGCAAATGACAAGAAGCACATTGTTCGAATTCCAATGACTCGTAATTAATAAAAATTTAACAATTTATCAAGAGATGTCCCGTTTAAAATTTATAATTCTTAGAAAACGACTTGAATTAATAATATTTTTACTTAATTCAAATTAAAATTTATTTAATTGACAAATTTTTACATTTTTGCCATATTGGTCCTGTTTTAGTTTACGATTTCATTCAGTAGAGTAATAACTAGTGATGTTAGAATGATAATATATTCAAATTGAAGCTTTAGGTGAATTTTATATTTCCAGTTATTCTCTAAAAAAACCTGATAGTGCAGAAGTCCACCTTTCCGCATAAAGTATTCTACACCGAAAATAGAACCGCAAAGAAGCCAAGAAATGTTGACTTCGTGTCTTCGGATATAAAAACCGCAATACAATTAAACAAAATATAAACTTCATTGTTCCGCATCGACGCAAAATGCGAAATAACAATCTATTCGCGTTGAGTGCAATCATACTTGACAAAATTAAATTATAAAGTCGCAAAGTCTCGTAGACAGTTTTTCTTTTCATTCCGTTCTTTATTTTTTATTTTTTCAAGTTGTTGAAAAGCGTCTCTGCAATTTCGGTGATTTATATGCTAGAATTTTATCCTATAGCCTAGCATCACTGCAAGCCATATAGAATTTTTTCATTGACATACACATAACAGAAAAGTTTTTATTTATAGTTTTAAAGAAGTTAAAAACGATTTTTAATGATGGATAAATATTTTCATTTTATTCTGATGCCTTAAGAGTAACTTAACTCTACCTGCAGAACATAAATCTTAAAGCGCTCGCACTCAGTTGTTTCTTTCTTTGGCATCCTGTGTGCGAGTAAGTACTTTTTATTCTTTTAGTGCATTGCGGCTATTTAATTATTGTACCCATGGGTACTAAATCATACGCGAAACATGTATATAAGTATATTAAATACAAAAGTACGCAAAGCCCTGTCGTGACAACCAAACAGAAGTAAATTACGACTTAATGTATACACACACACACATACACATAGAAAAGTAACATTCTCCGCAGGAATTATGTTGAGCGTAAGGCTTTAAATATAAAATATACAAATATACTAGTGATACGACACAGTAAACCACAAACAAAGAGGACTCAGGTGGAATTAAATCCAATGCAAAACGCAAGAACTTACAAATGCAACTTAAGACTGTTCAACCTCGAAATCCCGGCGATAAACATGGCCTGATGTTATGCAGTGTTTTTGAGACCTTATATTTTCAAAATTATCATTATGATTTATATATCTATAATCTACATTTAATACAACACTTTCTTTTGTGTTTTTTTTAATAGAGAAGCAAGGGAACTAACCTTGATTTTCGTGAAATTCCGGCGTGTGCGTTAAACGTCGCGGGTCGCGTTTTCCGATTTCTGCTGGCGTACGTACCCTGCTGCGTTCGCTGCAAGACTGAACCAAATCCATTGAGCGTCGCGACGTCGAAACACGTGCGATTCTCAACATGCGCATTTCAACCATATATATTAACATTTAATCCAAATTTAATGAAAAACTTATTTGTAGACAGATTATACTGAGAATTTATTTTTTTCATCGTGCGTCCTGCGCACTATTATATTTTATATCAAACACATTTTAGAAGTAAAGAGAAGTGAAAGAAAACCGTTTTCCATTCACGGTAATTCAGTTCGATGCTATTGTTAGGCAGATATGCTTGTCGTGTAACTTTACGGATATAATGGAAAGTTGCATTGTTTCGTGTTGTTTGGATTGGTATACACAAAGCATTTAAGTCATCAAAGTTTGGTTTGGTTTGGACGATTATACAAGTTCCAAATATTAGGTTTATATTGAATTTCCTTTCCGTATACGCGTCTACGATATATTTTTATATGAACACGTCAATAGTGCATGTTTTCGAATATTTGAACAGCAAGATGGAAGAATATTGGGTACCTATATGGAAATAAAATATCGAAATACGATAATCAAAAATTTTACATTTTGCACTGAAGTTGAAACGAATGGAATTGAACGAACGATCGGATCGTATACATAAATTTATATGTATCGACGTGTTATGTATACTTAAAGTAAGAAAATTCATGGTCATTGCGATGAATACAAAATTTTTGGTATATATTTTCACTTTACAGTATGTTATAGTATATTTTAAAAATATGGCAATTAAAATTACTCAATTTTAAATTTTTTTAACGTTTTCTTAGTAATTATTTTTACAAATTTATTTTGTATTTAGAAACCCTATGTTCAAGTAAAAATGACATAAACACACCACAAAGACCATACTTTCTAATGAATTTGACTACCACCAAATCTACGTAGTCTAAAGTAATGACTTGCATTTCTATCAACATCGGTCAGTCTCGGCTGCTCAAAGCATGAAAATTTCAAATCAATCAGTCTCATAATCTACTTTCCGATTTTTGGACTTGAAACAATATCTGTACTATGCGTAAACTGTAACTTTGCTCACATGCGTGCTGGTGTTCAAGATGTTTACAATTCATTCAAACTTTAAAGTCACTTACCAGGTAAATTAAAATATTCGTGTTGGTATAACATGAAACAAGCATTAGCTGAGTAGTAATAGATAATGTCTTATATAGGTTGCAGGCTGAAGTTGTTTAATATTTGCAATGAACGAAGCTTCGACGATGATGCGCTGTTAGGAAAGTTGGATGTCATTTTGTGGGTAGCTAATGTTAATATTGACGAATGTACTTTTAGAGTTTATAGTTTGCATCCGAATGATTCGGATGGCTTGGTATGGCTTTGGTTTGCTTGTGCTCTTTTCAAGCTCGGGTTGATTGTGAAGGATGCCCGAAGCGAGGGTGAGCTTTTCTCGCTATTAAAATTGGAATGAAAAGACGGCCTTTATCAAAGTTTTAAGACACAAATTGCGATATTAGAGTGGAGATTCTTTTCATATTGATATCTATACCGCATATGGAAGCTGAGTTTTCTCCTTTTTGGACTGTTCGCCAGTATTATGAATATTACTTTTTATTTACAAATACAAATGAAGCAAAGAAGAAAGCAAAAGTTTTTGCATCAGTCAAAAGGAAAATTAAAAATACCTATAAAGCCGGAAACATTTTTAGTTTAAGATTCTATAGACAAAGAAAAGTATGAAATCCGCAAATACAAAATATCGACAGGAGTGCCAAGATACCATATACTCGTATATCTTTTTCAGATATATTCGACTAGGACTAGGAGGAAGCCGCCAAGGACAAACCTTGACGTTTCCGGAGGGTAGGGACCCAAGCCATCTAGACGTTTGTGTAAGTACAACTAGAAACGTATCGTGTTTGGTTGGTAAAAGGGGCGAGTGGAACCTCAACAAACCATTCGAAAGCGCCCATCAAAACTTTCCTTTCAGCAACGAACGAAGTCGAGGCTAGGAACAAGAACAACTGCTCGGCACTCTAAAATCAGTCTAGCTACCCTACCCTATACCTACTACTTCTACGTACTATATTAGAAACCTTGAGTATACTCGGTCTATTTGTGTAAAGTCTATTTATAAATAAACAGTATAAATGTAATGTAAACTAATAAAAATAATAATATCGTCGTTGGGAGTATATGTTAATAAAGCCGAATTATTCATCTTAATAGTCGAATTATTAATTGTGGGCGAAACGCTCTTATCGAGTTTTTCATTTTCGACCATTGCGTTAACACTTTTCTGCTCGCCACGTTCGTGCAGACATTCTGTTGTGGTGACTGGTTCCTCTTCATCGTATTCGATCTGCACATCGTCGTCGTTATCCTCGTAAGATATATCGTCGTCGTCCGATATCTCCTCGGAGGTTACGTGTCTCTTACTAAAACGTTTTCTACAACTTACTAAAACATCCGTACATTAACTCTGCGTGTTTTTCGTATCTTTTAACTTCGATTTTTGATTACAATTGTCCAGTTTAGGCTTGTCTTTAGAACATTTGTCTTGGGATGGGTCACACTTAGTTGTTGCTTGGGTTTTTGCTTTTGCTTTTGTTTTCTTTTTGGCATGATTAACATTCGGATTGATCATGTCTTCGTCTTCTAATGAGTCTGGAAATGAATCATCATTGCAGATATGATCAAAATTTGCAGGCTTAGGCCTTGTGGGATCATTTTCATCCTCGTCTTCAAGGATATGCGAGTTTGTAACTTCAACTGCTTTCTTAAACACAAACACCTGCGACGGCAATGTTGCTATAAAATTGAAAACAACATTGAATTAGAATATAGAAACATTTTAATTATACGTTAATTTTTACATACGTTCAGGTGAAGCTGCATTATCATCCTCGTCCTCCTCAGCCGCTTTATACTTACCAAGAGTCAACAAATTAATCTTCACAGGTGGTGCAAGACTATTAAATTCACTAGGTGGGTCTGTGATAAGTTTTGCTGATTTAAGTTTGGGTCCATCATTTTCATCGTCGCGGGTTGCTACTATTGTTGAACTATTATCTTCGAATGCCAACTCATCATCCGCATCGTCTTCTTTAAGTCCATTACTCCAATCATCTACAGAACCAGTAGTTGTTATTTTGATTGCACTTGGTGCGCTTGGTGCGCTTGTAAAAAGATTGCATTCGGGTTCGACAGTTGTTATATCTTCAGAATTTACAGTCTCTAGTTTATTTCTAGTTCTACGTGGACCTAATCCCTTTTTCTTAAATTTGTACATACTCTTCAATAATTTGGTAGACTCCTTTTTAGAAAAGTATACTTCTTCTGGGGTTACTGGATTGTGTATGCATAGAGACCCGCAGTCGCCAACTAGCAACCCGTTTTCGTCAGTAAAGGATTCTTCATCGTCAATCTCAGAGTGTAGATATACCTTCTTGTGCGTTGTCTCACCCCCTGTGGTACGGGTTGTTAAATTTCCAAATTGACCGAACTGCCGAACAGCTTCTGTTGACGAGAGGTCAATTTGTTCGTCTTTGTCGTTTAAGTGTTCCTCAAGCCGTGGAGGATTTGCTCTTCGCTCATTTTTATGACGGAAAATTGAAACTGGTATCAGTGATATGGAATTTAGAGACACTTCATAGCGAGGGGTGAATTGGGAGTAATCATCTGATATTTCATAATTACTGATATCACTGTTCTCACTTTTGTACTTTTTATAGTTGGCGAATTGTTTTGACTTGCTGGCGACATTAACATTTTCTAGATCATTGCTAACTACTGACGGGCTATTCTTTTCATGCAGGGATTCGCCGTTTAAAAAAAAGGATAATTTTTTGGTATGAAAAGGCTCAATTGTTACAGTTCTATCATATTGATATGATTTTGTATTGGAATGTCTGGATTCTATACTATTATTTTCTCCTTTTACAAAAATGGCATTGTCATCATCAGTGATATTCAATGGAGAAACATCATCATCGTCTGACAATTGTGAAGTGGTACTTTCTTTAGAAGTCATTTCATATCCTGATCTGTGACCGTCTTTAATTTCATCGATTTCTCTTTCTTGGAGATTCGGTTTGCTCGACTTAATGACAATCCCTTCGTTTTTGTCTTCCGAAATTTCAGTCTTCAGCCCTTCAGCGGGTACAATCTTTATGTGCACTTCAAAATCGACATGCTTCTGGGGGAGAGCTCTAAGACCATAAGCTTTCACCAAATCGCGTTGTCTCCTTCTACGATTTGTGTGCCCATGTGCTGATTCGGAGATCTGAGGATGCTGCTCCTTGTGATAAATTCGTTGGCGATGATGTACTCCATTGGTATTAATATGAGGTTTTGACGAAACTGCCCGTCTTTTTTCAATTTCACAGTTAGGGTTTAAATAGCCATGCTTTGGTCGAAAAGTATCTACGGGGATATCTTGAACTTCTTGTGGTACTTTATGATAATTACTATTACTATTTCCATTTGTATGAATAATCGTTTCATCAGTCGAAGATGTTATTGAATTTTTTGTTAACAATTTATTAATGCTATGTGGTTTCATCACAGTGCTTTTAAGTTTGCTCAAGTTCTTTCGTTCACGATGAATATTACCAAATTTGAATGGGAAGCTATCATAAATATTAGCAAGTGTTTGCTTGAGTGCACTGCCAATATTAGAACGCACAGAACGAGCGGAATAGTAAGGATATTTGTGAAACTCTTCCTTGCTCAAATACCGCAACGGTATGCTGTTGATAAAGTCCTCTTCGGACATATATTCCACCAATTCGGGTTGCGGAATGGAGAAAGTTCGAAACACTTTCGTCGTACCGTCCTCTTCATACACGTGACATTTACAATTTTGCAATTCTGGTGTGCAGCTGTAATGAATTACAATATTTAATGTCATATCTTAGTCAAACCCCTTACGCATTGATTACCAGCTGGTGCCCGGTCCTAGGCAGTCGATATCCCCGCGTCCTCTGCAAAATCAAGCAATTTAAAACCCTAAATTAGATTAATGTTCGTGGTGCAAAGACTTAAACTTATTACGTTTCGCGATTTATGCAGATCGCCTCATCGAACTGCGACATGCAGCTGGCATCTGTGCAATATGGATTACTCCAATCAGTCCAGAAAGAATTTAATTGCCGAGGCAGAGAAGATTTCTTATTGCACGGCTCGCAGAACTAGAAAACAATTATTAATTTCAATTATATTTTTACTCTCACGTAAATGAATATTACCGGTTGATCTTCGTTGCACTTCCTGTCACATCTTATCGAGTGCACTCGCTTGTTAATTGTCTTCGGGCTGCATCCAGCCAAGCCACAAACGTTATTATCACCACATAAGCTATCAGGTAAAGGTGGCTTGAAGCATGTTGGAAAACCTAGAAATTGTGTTTGTTTAGGTATTATGAGCTGATAGTTTCTATATGACAGTACCTTGCACTTTGTATAGTTTCGAGTCTGATAAGTCGTTGTTGCAATCACATTGGGGTGCATTAAGGGCTAAAAGCGTAAGATCACAAAGCCGTCGATGCACTCTTGTATTGTACATATTTTTCGTATAGAAATTGCAGTCGTCTGCCCTTTTCCTTTGCAGGCTCGCTGAACAGAACGACCATTTGTTCAACGTATCATCATCACACAAACCTAAAAAGTATTCCTTGATGCCTTTCTCTTTGTCATACCTTCGTGGTCGAGTTTCAACAAAAACCTTCAATGAATTCAAAATGCACATAAATAATTGAACATCAAACTTCAAATCAATGAAGTCTCAACGATATGGCACTTACGGCAAAGTATTTATCCCCAACTTCAACTAACGCGCATTGCTGTAAATGTAATTGTTTCACCCATGAATCAATGTTGTACGAGGGTGGATCCAAGTCAAACGGATACACGGAATTTTGAACATGTTTCTTAAATTCGGCGCCCAACGCGAGATTCCCACACAATGTCAAAACAATCAAAAATGACAAATTCATAATATGACGACAACTCGAGATTTGAAAATGTGTTGTCTAGGCTATGGGCGCATTACTGTCATTAGATTTATGTCAGTTTTTTTTGCATTTGCCGCTTAATGTCGTTAGCGGTCTGTTAGTTTGCTAGATGCAAACGTTATATAGTCTACTCGATATAACAAAATTATTTCCACATCGACGAACACATGCAAAATGAGAATACAACGAGTGCAGTGCACTGATTTTGATTTCTCATCGAATAGCCCCTATATCTATATATTTCCACTACAACTATACTTCTTTTATTGTGACTACTCTCCCCCGAAACAACTTCCTCTACAGACAGAGTTGGACTTAAAGAATCAAGCTGATTAATTTTCACATCAAAAATTGAATGAAATATCGAATATGTGAAAATGTTCGTGCGCTGTCATTACCTTATGAAAGCTATTGCCAAAGCTCTACAAATCTACATAACATACAATGATCTATTCAAAGATCCAGTACTGTCAATTCCAATATACTCTGCTGATCTGGGAGTAACACACAAATCAGAAATGTCTAACACATGAGTGTCTGCGGGTGGTAGCTGTTATTACCTCTTGCACCCCACAACGCTACTACGCAGATAATACTATAAACAAGGCCCAAGAAAAGGAGATTCACTTAAGCTGAAAAATATCGCCTTGGGGAAGGCACTTATATGGGAAAGGGAATAGCAATGTAGGTATTTGGCAAGTAATATACGACTGTAGAGAACAGCTCTTTGTTTCTGATTCTGATGCTGAATGTCGAAATGTTCGGTGAAGTGAACTTGAAACTACCTTTGCTTTCTGCCGAATATGGACGACACGACAACAGTATTTTTCTCCAAAGAGAGTGGCGGCACTTTGTAAACTTAATTTAGTGTTAAAAGATGATAAGACCTAGAGTAATATTGTTGAAATTGTTGAACCGTATCTTTATATTCCTAAATATGTTCAGAGTTTGCTCCAAAATTGGCCACAAACGATTTTCTTGCGGCTCAAGCCGAAAAAAAATGCGTCTGGTTTGGTCTGGATTTAATTCTCCAAACGACTTTATTAATTTTATTGAGTGAAGAAGGTATCAAGAACAGAACGCAAAGTAAATGGAAACCACTCGAAACCGGGACGATGTTTTTGATTAAAAAGGTGGTTCACCAGGTCAAGTAATTGCGTGAGACACAGGTCCAATCAGCTAGAAACCGAGAACTAAATTGAATTCATAAATCCTCCAGCAGGAACAGGAACACCGGGAGCTTTTATCGTTTTCGAGAGCGAATAGCGTTAAGCACAGTCGTTCGTTCATGTTGGAATGGGGTGGTCGGATGCATTACTGCACGTATACTGGGCAAAAAAACTCACCTTCATCAGCTGTAGCTGGCGCCGGATGAAATCCGTTCGCGACGTATTATCGCTGGTGATGGCACCGAAGGAACCCAAATACTGCAATTAAATCAAAAAAAAGATCCCATTAGCTAATCAATGGAATGCAAACAATATAAAGTAGTTTTATTATTCAGGACGCTTTATAGGAGACATAAAGAGACTATTGTTCGCGTTGTCCGTCTTGTCCACGTCAAGAGACTTAATGGCGATTCCGATTGTTAGAAACGAAGTATATCTTGATGACTCTTGGATTTATTGCCGAAACGCGAGAATAAAGAAACGCCTCGAATCGTATAATCTTTGACGGTCCATCGTAAAGGCAAAAATAAATCGAGCGAGAGCATTAAATTTAATTTTCCAATAAAAATATTCCAAGTACCTTTACCTTCATAATATACAAAAGTCAGACAATAGAAATGCACAGTATTAGCGTTAAAAAATCTGTAACAGATGGTAAATACTAGTAAACGAGTTGCAAAGTGAAATAAGCATCTCCTTGCCACTTTTGGCAACATCAACGAAGAAAGTGAGGCAAGAAGACGAGGCAAACATAAACGAGGTTAGCATCAATCGGTCTCAAAATACATCTATCTGTCGGGATAATCCAATTTATAACTGGCAAACGAGTAGAAAATTGTAAGAAAACAACGAATAGACGGTTAACCCGATATAAATTGAATTTATTTCGTTTTTCTTTGGTTTCTGCATTTTACTAAAATAACCTCTCGATGTTATAACCAACCATCCAATTCGTTCGTTTTTCGTAGAGTTTTCTTTGCACTCTCGAACTCTCCGTATCTATACATGGACATAATATGCCAGCAAGTTTCCGCAGTCACATTATGGTTGGAGGTAGGGGTGACGTTCGTCGAACAACATAATTCGATTTGGCTCGCCTTTCATTTAACTCTACCCAAAAACAAAACACAGCTAACAGCACGAACAAGTATGGAAAAAATTCGTACACAGAACATGATTAATTTGCTTAAGAAATATATGCAATAATTAAAAAATGTAAATTCACAGACCACAGAGAAATGGTTCGGGTTAATAATAAAATTTTATGAAATTTGGCATGTTTTCTTGTGTAACTTTTGCGGTTTTAAACCAACTACAATATTATCGTGTTGTAAATTGCCCTTACCATGAAAAGCACGCATAAATACCACATTTAATTAAATCCTCTGTCCAAAGAAAATGCAGAATTATGGATTCTGAAAAAATTCAAAAATAAGTATAAAATGTAAAATGATCCGGTCTTCGGGCGATATGCAAAGTTGGCTTATTGCCTTCTTCTCTAATGGCCTGTCACCGGATATGCCGGTACGGAAAAACATTCTTCCAGCTTTAACATCCTAAACATCCCTAGCAAAAGTAGAAGCCAATGTGTAGAAGCCTGTTAGAAATGCGGAGCAACCTATAGCAAAGCATAATAAAAGCGAACTCATTATTTTAAATACGCACAATGTATATAAACGTTCGTCGAACTTTACGTACTTTTCTCCTTTCATTGGCTTTGTTCCAACATACCATACTGGTTCCACACCGTCACACACAATATCGAACCGGCACTTGTACGAAAAGAGTGTCCGCAACAGACAAGAGCATTACAATTTACCGTCTCGCATACTAAGCAGGATTGTATTATGACCAAGAAACAAACATGAAATAGGTATATGGCAATTTGTATTACCGAATTCCAACAAAGAAACAATTGGGAACAGGTTTTAGGCTTCATGTAACAGTTCCGAACTTCATGTTGGAACAAAGCTACTAGGTATATTATTATTCTCGTGTTTGTTGTTTTTGCTTTGTTTTGCTGTGCTTGAAAAAGAAATGAGAAAACTTACATAAAACAAGCCAGTATTTAAAATGTTTTTACTTTTAATGTAAGTACAAAAAAAGGCCCAAGGTAGGTATAATTGCTTGATGGCAAATTACCATCGGGACTAATTAAAATCGACGTGTGACTGTAAATACAGTAAATGTAATTTTGCAATTGTGCATCTTGTAGACGCCTTACAACACGAGACGCCAATTATCGAATATTTTGAACTGGCGGCTGGTCTGGAGACTGAAACTGAGAGAAAGAAATGTTCAATGGGCATTACAGTTTACCAGAAATTCCCAGACGCGTTACCATTTCTTTGTTCGTGCTTACCACACACAGAGTTCGCGCAAATTAATTTAATGATAATGCAGAAAATAGTAATACACTGCATGCCTAAAATACTAAAAATGTTTTCTTGAAATTCCATAGCCAAGTTGCGTTTAACATTGTAGAATTTTCTAGAAATCTACCAACAATACAGAAAGTCTTGTTACTGTAAAGTATAAACCATCGACCACAATTTCCTAGTCCGTTTAAAAGCAGTTTCCTTTATTTTTAGCAGCGGCCCTAATTTTGGAGTCGTTGTAGAGTGATGGAAACCGAGAAAGCAAAAATCAATAATTTAATGCAACTGGAAGACTTTTCCTGCTTTTCGGATGTGAACATTTATAGGAAAGTTTTCCAGTTTGACTTTCAACCACTATGTGTCTCCACTAACCTAAAACCGAATAATCATTTACAAAGTTATGTTTAATTTAACTCTGCCGTAATTTCCAGCCAAACCCGTTAATAATTCAACTATTACTGAAAATTTAAGAAACTTTAGTCGCAGAAAACTATAAATAGACAAAAATAAAGCAACAAATTAAGGGACCAAAACTCGTAGCAAGTAAATTATTACAACCAAAAAATTTCGCCGGGTATATAGAACAATAAAAAACTTCATCTAGGTCTGCGTGCAATTTTTAATCAACTTTTTATTGTCAAAGAATTAATTATTCAACGAATTCCGCGATAGTATGATGCATGCAATTATAAAGAAATAAAGTGAAGCTGTATTAAAATTTTATTGAGTGTGAAAATGATTTCATGCTTTAAGTTTTAAATGAGAAATTAATTCTTTTGAACAAGTGTGAAGAAATGGGTGCGACAAAGAGCAAAATTCTCCCAAAATCTAAAGTGTATTAAAACCGCGTAAAGTTGTATATTGCGGATAAGTAGCACGTTGAAGCAATTAGCAAGTCATAAAGTGTTGTACACGACATGAATTCCACTCATTAATTAATTAAACCAGACGCCCAGCACTCCGACGCGCCGTTGCCAAACTTTATAATATTTGCTTTAGATATTGAAATGAAATGGTTTTTCGCATTGTGGCTAAGCTGCAGTGCTAGTTGTGCACTTCTCCGCAGTTTATACATGGTCGCAAAGTTGTGCGGTGCGAATCCGTACCTATTTTTATTTTTGTGCTGTGTTCGTTCAATGCAGTTATTCTGCTTCCACAAACATTCACAACTCGACAAATTCCACAATCGATGCCCGTCAATGTAAAGATCGTTTAACCGTTGATTGTAGGAAAAGAACAAGATACGCAACATCTGCGTTAAAATTCGTACCAAACTAACGGTGTGCGAGCACAGCGCCACCTTTCTTTTCATCTATTTAAACAATGTTGCCTGGGGGTAGTCACACAAGTGCGGTTAGTTGCACTAGTGAGTGCATCTGAGCTTCGACTGGTCTAGGTCACGGGCCTTGTAAGAATTTTACAATAAACATTACGCATCTTGTTATATTTCCTTGTCACCAAGGGTTTATCAATGTACCTAAAAAAAGGAATTTTTTTGTTTTTGTATGTGCACGAAATTATGTTGGTATAAAACGTTCGATTTGGTATATGGTGTGGAACGAGTTCTAGCGAGATTTCTGGATAAAAGCTTGAGCGGATAAAAAATTGAGCGGATTAATTTACGCGGAAATGGGAAATTTTTCGGGTAGTAGGGCATCATATGGTCGAACGGTAATAGAATCAACTTGAATCAACATTCACGCGGCGCTACTTATAGCTGCGCATTGCCAGTGCCAGACACCCCCCGAAAAAATGGCAGGGTTGCTTGCCAAAGAGCACATTGGAAGGAGTAACCATCAAGAACCAGGTGGAAATAAAAATGATACTTTTTTGCACAATTTATGTTTCCATTTATTTCTTTTCTGTCCAATAGAAAAGTATTAAATTAACTATTGATATTGTAGTCTTTAACTAATTTAACTTTGCATATTTAAAATCAATGCTAATCATTTACTTCCATTATTAATGCTGTAGCTAGAGGAGAACAAATTGCCTACCATGTTATTCATACTTTCTCTACTCCCATCGTTACCGCAAACGAAGAAGGATAGTTCGCTAGTTAATGAATTATACATGGCTAATTGACTGAAGTTTCTTCTTCACTATAAATGAAGATGGGAACTATTGAAGGAGCCCTTAAGAAACGAAGGATCCTATGTGGAAAAACGGTGTGGCTTTTGTGGCTTGAGGGCCGACGTGTTAGATGGTCGTTAGCACTAAAGAACGTCAAATTGATAGCCGCCTCCATTATAGTAAAGTGGCTGTTAAAACCGAAAAAAGTACAACGGAAAAGGCAACAATTCATATTTATTTTTTCCCTTGTTCGTTCCGTTGGTTTGTTTGTTCCTAAACTAGGTGCAATATACAATAAATGTATTTTTGCAATGTTCACCTCTTCGCGCCATTCAAAAGAATCGAATGTTATGAAACCATTGATATTGCCATTTCAACAGCTGGTTTATTGCCCAAGCGAGGTTAGACATACAAAGAAAGTTCGCAAACAAACGAAATTCGAGCTGCTAAATCTTAACAAGTTCATGAATAAATTATTTTCTGGGCATAAATACAATGAATTCACAAAAATAGTTTTTTTTTTGAGCGTGTGATAAAAAATAGTATACTACGTAATAAGAGGGGAAACTTGATTACTAAATTAGCCGCTACGAGGCTAGTTTGTAAGTTTGTGCGCAATTCCAACATTCCACTCGTATTACGTACATTACTTTTTCTAAGACCACACTATATAATAGTTTTACAGTCTTAAAAAAACAAATCAGATGAAATAATAAAGTGAGGACATCATAGAACAAGTGAGCTCATTTGGTTGCATGCAGGCGCTTCTTAACTTCCTGGCCAAGTTCAACTTGTGTGATTTACTTTACCAATTTCATTTCGTCACAGAATATAATAATTTTATAGACGGAAAGTCTAATGTTGCTAACTTCGGTATGTACGATTGACTTTACCAGTTTCATTATGTAACACCTTGAACGTACGTAATGAATAAATTATTTTCTGGACATAAATACAACGAATTCACAAAATAGTTTTTTAAGTGTGATCAAAATAGTATACTACGTAATAAGAGTGGAAAGTGGATTACTAAACTCACCGCTACAAGGCTCGTTTGTAAGTTTGTGCGCAAATACATCATTCCACTCGTATTACGTACAATACTTTTTCTACGATCACACAATATAACAATTTTACAGTCTTAAAAAAAAAAACCAATCAGATGAAATAATAAAGTGAGGACATCATAGAACAAGTGAGCTTATTTGGTTGCATGCATCCAGGCGCTTGTTAACTTCCTGGCCAAGTTCAACTTGTGCGATTTACTTTATCAGTTTCATTTCGTCACAAAATGACAATACAATAATTTTATGGACTGAAAGTCTAATGTTGCTAACTTCGGTATGTGTGATTGACTTTACCAATTTCATTATGTAACACCTTGAACGTACGTAATGAATATTGGTAAAGACTCGTTTGCCGCGCCTGCTGTTTGTGCTCATTTGTCTATTTTCCGTAGTGGTTAATAACTGTGAAACAGCAATTGTAACAACTGTAATAACGACAATGCAACTAATATTGATAAAAGGGCAAGCATTACAAAATAAAATTCGTAATGATATTTGAGCTCGATATCAAGTCCCATCAATTATTCCCTATACGAAATGGAAAAAATACAAATCAAATTCACCCAAACGGTTGGTACCAATGTACAATATACATATAAATACATTCATTTGATACCACAATTTTAATCGAACACCTACACAAATATATGGCGTCATATTCACCTACATTTGTTTGTATCTACCTATACATACATTTGAAATTGTAATATACTCGAATATATCGAATCGTTGGGTTGTTAGTATTGTAAATTGAAGCAGTAATTACCTATAGGGAGAGAGAGACATCAACCCTCTAGAGTGGGTCCTATATATTAGTTTATGTTTCCAACTCGAATATAATGATTATCCAATTGAATTTATGTTGGCAATTATAATAAGTTACGAGATGGCGAGATGCTGGTGCTGATGCCATAGGATGGTAGCGTTGTTCAGATTGCTAAATGCAAATAGTGAGAATGTGTGTGTGTGTGAGAATATATAACGAACCTCTAATGTTAGTTATAAGTAACTGTAACACGGTTTGAGTTACCAGTTTCGCATTAATTTAACTTAAGAAAAGTTAACGTTAGGGGGTGGGGACGTGCCTCTTTATTTCAAACTTATTATCAGACAGTGCGAGAATTTATTTACGGGCAACGTTTAGTTTACATACTTAGTTGCGACTTACGACTTAGTTGGTTGCAACTTGCATCTGAAACTAAAACACACTTCTTCACAAATTCTAGCAAAACGTGGCTTGACTTTACTTCCTAATTTCGACATAAGAGGGTAAAAGTATCTTCTTAACTTGATCTCATCTTTCTAATATTGCAATTAGCCAACTGAAGTAAAGATTATGATCAGCGAAACTGTAATGCCGTCCCGATGGGGTAATAATTTTGTTTTTTCTTTCTTTCTATCAGTGCATATTTGAGTTAGGTAAGACGGGTCATTGAAACTTAAGGAGAAGCGATCTTTATTGAGGACGAGATAATAAGAAGGTGGCTGAAGAAGCATTGGCCGTGAAGAGGGTGTAGAAATAAAACATGTGTCTATGATATAGGAGTATATAAAGAGGGGTTCCTGCACAAGTTGCAATGACAAGATGACATACAAAGTGTTTCAAAAGGGAAACGAAAATTGTTCGGCACATTCAACTTTGCTGGAATAAGTTGTATTGAAAGAACCGGGGGAGGAAATGAAAAAAAGTATCTAGAGCATGAAAACAGAGTGGTGACTTCCTCGTGATGGTTCTCTTTCCTTCAAGAGTCCATATTTCGACCATGAAGTACTCCAAAAGAGAAAACTAAACAACACATTGGAATGCACACCAATATATAGATATACAAAAATATAAATACAAAAACAACAGAAAAAGAGGCGAAGAAGTTCAGTGAAGAGTTAGGAAGAGAAAAGAAAAACTTTATGGTGCAAACGTTTTTCCGCGTCACTATATTTTCACTTGCGCGTATATGCTCTTCCTGTTTTATAAAATCTACCATTACCATTACGAATAGGTATATACAGATCCACTCGACGAGTATTATTTCAGACGTCATATCATATTACACAAAACACCTTCTTTATCCGGTTCTTCTTCGTCCTTCCTCATACACACGAGTTTTGAAAACACGAAACGGAAAACGAAAAGGCAGGAAAAAATAAGAGTATAATTGCAAGTCGTAAACTATACGCGTCCGGAATACAAACAACTTGCAGTAATTTTATTTATTTATTCATAACACATTTCATCGTCCATACATTCGTTTAAGCACATAAATATACTTAAGGAGCTAGAAGATCATAATAACATCAAGTATGACACATTTTATGCACTATTTCATTTCCACCTGCATTATGCATTATATAGTTAACTGGCTAACGTGTTTTCAACGTCAAGTACCGATTTAGAGATAAGAACCAGGAAGTTTGCTTAAATTTTCGTTTTTTAAACGGTTAACGAATTGAATTTTTTTTGCGTTCTATTTTCGAATATTAGTCAATTGTCATTTGTCAATGACCCAAAATAGGCACCAGGAGAGATTATTAATTTATTCTTGTTGTCCGATGCAAAACCACCAATCAGAGTCCTTAGAAAGACAACTTCTACATTGTTAATAGGTGAGAAGAAAAGTGGCAGCAGGCGCGAGTCCGAAGCAGTTCGGGAGCCGCAGGCCACGAGCGTGGCTTTGATCCCATGCCGGATAACAGCCTACGTCCTTACTGGTAGACAGCTATGGTGCAGGAGATGCCCGATATGACTCCGGAATCGCTGGCAGCTCTAAGGGGCCCCACACATTGTCAGATAATCTTAAGGCCGCCTTAAGGCCGTTGTCTTATGCAATGATCGAAGGCCAACTTTTACCGCGATCATATGGGCGAACTGATGTGTGTGTGTCGGCAATTTCGGTGGACTGACAGACTAATATGTGTGGGGCCCTCAAGACCGATCGCGACTAACGTAACGCGAATGGACACGAAACGGAAAGCCCGCCTGGTGGCCTATAGTGCGTAGCCAGCTGTGTCTCCCAATCAACTCTAAAAATCAATGGTTCCTTTCGTATTCCATTCCTACCTAAACAAATAAAATTGAAATAAATAATAATTTTGAGAAGATAATGAATTTTCAGGTAGATACAGGAATTTTAGTTAATAATTAATATACCTATTCGCACATACATATTCATCAATTGCAATAAACCCTGATTACCAATTATTTTGACTGATTACTAAATTATGATGATCAAAATGAATACTGCATATTGAAATAAAAATATGAATATATATTTTATCGTTTTGATTTTCTGTTATTTTCGTGATGCAATGGATACGTTAATAGTGTTCGATGTTTGAAGCATCCATCATCATTGATACCTAACAGGATTAATATGATGCATGATGCTTACACGAAAAATGATGTAACTGTTTGTATAAAAGCTATTTTAGAGAAATTTTTCTGTCATCAGATAACACTTTGTTTTTCAATCATTGCACAACAAACGAGTTAAGTCTCAGTGAAAGGGTCCTAAAATCAAGTTTCCAAGGCCGTTCTTCACACTCTTCACGATTTTAGACCCGCATTTAAAAATACAAATGAAACTAGCTCTTAACTAGACAACAATGAAAATGCAGATAACTTTTAGAATTATTAATCTTTATGACAAGTGTTTAATTTCGTGAAGTGACTTGTCTACAAAAACAAATGAAAGAGTTTTTATGGTAGATATAATCAGATTTGTATATTCATGATGTATTTGATGACTTTTTTTGATGTTACAAGAAGCATTGTTAGAAATACAATTTTCCTTCGCCCACTATGAAATGGAAAACATTCACATTCACACTGGCGCGATGTGCAAATTACCGCGTTTGTGAGAATTTGAATACTTTCCAACCTTGTTAGGTAAACTACTATTTTAATTTAGTTTAGCTTCGGATCAATAATGATCTTTCATTGAATTAAGGAATTCAGTTAGTTAGTAGAAATATTTATTTGCTCATGTCATACCTAAGAGTTGATAATAATTAAATTAATTTGAAACTTGTCAAACAAATTCAATTTGCCTTTGACTGCGTATATTTTCCATTACATGAAATATGAGTTACACCGAAATATAGATAATAATTTATAAAACAGATGATTGTTATGATACATATATATGGGCTTGGACTCTATATTTTGAACTTGTTGTTAAATGAAAACATGTAAAATATACGAAAAGCGCTTGCTTGCTGAATGGTGAATATATGTGCTTTGAGTAGGAATATATTCAATTTTATATTGTTCCACATAGTGTTATTTTAATTAAATTTTCGTTGGTCATTGCAGCCTAGAAATACCCACGCCCCATAGGTACAGGTTTGTGTTATTATTATGATTGTTATTATTGATTTCGTTCATTTTGTTCTCTTTTTGCACTTTACATCTCTTTTGCCTTTTTGTACCATATAATGAACAAAATCCTATCAATGTGCGGCGTAATACCGATGTCAAAATGTGTACAACCATAACGAATAATTAAAAATATGAACGACGAAAAGGATTGGGTTCAGTTCGGGCATGAAACTGCGCTGTTTTAGGTTTAGGCAAAAAGCTTTTTATCCAATTGCATTTTTTATAACGTTGACGATGGAAAAATATTCGTAAGTCAATGTACAAAAAAGTTCAGGCAAACGACAACAGAAATTATGGCTAAAAAGGTTGTAAAAAATGATGGTCCAACTTTCATATACGATCAGATGTGTTCAAACGTGATCATACGAGAGCATCACACCCTCGTTGAAAATGTCTCCGTTTAGTTGGTTCGGTCGTAAGTGAGCTTTCCATCTACGTGGATAATTTAAAAGGATATGCAAGGAATCGGAAGTGGCTATTGGAAAACCGGAAAAACGTCGTAAACCGTATACCGCGAAATGAAGCAATGTAGGAAACGATTAGTGACTTTCATGTATAAAATTGGAGTAATTCGTTTGCGATTATCTATAACGATAAAACTTATGTTAATAATTATTGTTATGGGATTTGGAAAATAACCGCGGTTGGTAGTTGTGAGTATTGCAACGAAAAGGTCGATTTGAATCTTTGTGAGTCGTTTGCTCGGTTGAATTGAAGCCAATTTTACTCGACGAGTAAATAGGACGATTAGTGTCGGCCGTTTGTATTCTAATTGGTGTTTTAAATGCAAGAATTTTCGGTATTTTCTCTTCCTTTTTTTTCTCTGACGGTTTTAAATATCAATGAACACAAGCATGAACGAGCATATAATCCCTACGTATACAGCGGAATGAAACGGAAGGACGCAGATGAAAAGTCGACAAAAAAGTAAATTAATCTTTGAAACAAGATTAATTAAGAGCACAAAGAAAGTGGGCGGAAAAACAATAATCTGGTATCGGATGAATTTATGCAAAGCAGATTCATAATTTAGTAGCTCATTTAGCGGCAGATTAATTCATTAGAGTTTCGCCGTCGTGCGTTTCATTTTCGAATGGCAATTCCGTTTATTCATTTTGTTCATTTGCCAACTTGTCACTGACAACCATCCCTCTTCTACTTGTAGGTGCAATGCACTCTAGTGCTAGTCCATCTTCTACCGCCACAGAGTTCGCATTCGCGTTTCACCATCTCCATCTCCGAATCGGATTAAATTTCATATACTAAAAAATATCTTTATTTCTGTCGCATTCCGTATACACCACCATCATACACCGTCATGAATGTATGTATGATGCAAACGAAAAGTAACTTAAAGTTATAATAATACAGCCATAGCCGTACTGTCTTGCGTTGAGTTGTTCGCTTATTCTTGGAGAGAAAACTTGCCGGGAGACTAAATCCTCGTCTTAGATAACGCCAACTTCACACCGGTTTGGCATCACTGCTAAGCTACTGGATTATTCATAAGTTTAAGCTAGTTTGTAACTCACTTTCGCTCGACGGTTTGCCGAAGCAAAACCATTCCGTAGATTGGTAGGTAATCGCTTCCTCATTACTTATCCGAATGCGCGTATTTCGCACCCAACATTCATTTTAGTTTCCCATTGCTTATCCATTGCAAACAATACTACACCATTTCTAGTCGCAAACATTCTCTCGTTATTGCTTTACGTACATCGTTCTTGTTGTTCCACCTGCAATACCAAAACTAAGGCGGCATCAAGAAAACGTATTGCAAACTCAAGGGCTTAAGAATTTATTCAAGATCTTCTATACTTTTATGTGAATTGCCTTGCTTACTCTCTGTGTTGTTCACATTTAGGACGACCGAATGCGTGTTGTATTCCAAATGGCTTACTTAACGAGAAACTACCCTCTCAGAAATGCTAGGCTAACAACAACTGCCACCCCTTTCATATAATCGAGCAATTAAAATCTTTTCCCTTGTTTCAATATGATACTCTCGAATGTCTCGATATTTGTGTATATTTTGTTTTTGCGTACTCGCTTTATTCTTGTACCGTAAGATTCGAAACCGAATGAAAAACTTTTCGACTTGATTTCGTATATAGGATTAAAGCGATAGTATTGCGGTTTGTAAGTGGAAACGTAAATTTACTTAAATAAACAAGGGATCTGAAATCACGCCATTCCCGTTTTCGCTGCTATGCTGGTATAATAATATTGTTTGGTGTAGGTGTAGACATTTCGCTATTCGTACTTGTACAATTCTGACGATGTCGTTTCGGGTCTCTAGCATAAAGGTGCGCACAAGAAATGCAATAAATCAACGGTTGCGAAATTATGTTTGTTTAGCAGTTGGCGTTTTTGTACGCTACCGCCACAATTATCGCGATAAATAAAATGCCCTTAAAATCACGTCCGATTTATTTTCAGGACCAGCCATAAAGAAGAAGTAAAAAAATATCGCAAATATAG
>JARJEB010021248.1:0-10611 GCA_030264535.1 Liometoxenus newtonarum | reverse complement strand
AGCTTATTCAAGATCGCTTCTTTCCTGGCTATAGGTAAGTGTGCCATTGTAATACTCCAGCCCTCAAGTTGGAAAAATGCCTATAAGGCAACTTACCAACTACCCTGACACTGAGGGAGCCCGACTGAATCGTAGAACGAATTTCGAGATCATTGCTGATAGACACCATCTCTTTGAAGAGGGTATTGAGGTTGCCAGCGATAGTGACTTCCTGTACGGGGAATTGGATCTCTCCCCCTCTACCCAAAAGCCAGCGGCGCCACGGGAGTAGTCCCCGGTCACTAGATTAACCCCCTGCCCCATCAGTTCGGTTACCACCAGACCGCGATGCATTTTCTGTAGTAATCCTTGAAAATCAATCGGTTGATGACTCACTTGCCAGTGATGGATGCCGCCCGCGTGGCCAGTGGTTTGCCGGCCTAATTTGCGGGCAGCATAGCTACTTAACAGGTAGGTCTGTAGGGTGCCGCCGTGACGATCGGCTGGGCGCGTGTCTGCACCCCTTCAGCATCAAACGGGGCAGAGCCTAGCCCTTTAGGGTGATGCGGCTGTTCATCAATAGAGAGCCACTCCGGTAAGATGGAGTGACCTAAGCGATCTAAAAGGAATGAGGATTTACGGTAGAGGTGATGGCCACTGAGAGCCGCCACCAGATGTTTCCAGAGCGACGGCGCCACCTCGGCGGCAAAGATGCGTCGGCAGCTGCCGGGCGTTGAGACGGGCCAGGGCGCGGCGGGCGGCTTCGGCGCCTACCCACTCAGGGGCTTGCAGGGTGTTGGGATCACGCGCCACGGTATAGGCATAATCCCGCTGCAGTCGACCCTGCTGTTCAGCAATCACGCAACAACTTAAGCTATGGTGGCTACTTAAGTAGCTCTGTAGTATACCGTGACTGTTCCCATAGATGGTGAGGCTATCATGGCTATCTAGCGTAGCCCCCTCACTATTCACAATACGGGGATCACTGGCTAAGGCGACCTGTTCACACTGCAGCGCCCACTGGGTGGCTGCCTCCGGTGTGAGATCCCAGGGATGGTAGAGATCTAAATCAGGCGCTCCGAAGGCCAGCTGTTCAGGTTCAGCTAAGCCGGCATAGGGATCGGCGGAGGTAAAACGGGCGATCTCCACGGCGGCTTGCACTGTCTGGGCAATGGCTGCCGGGCTGAGATCGGTTGTCGAGGCAGTGCCACTGCACTGGTTTCGATAGACGGTCACGCCTAATGCCCCGTGATGGGTAAACTCGAGCTGCTCTAGCGCCTTGAGTCGCGTCTGGAGACTCCAGCCGAGGGTTTTCGTCAGCTGCACCGCCGCCGCATCACTCTGGGAAGCGGCTAGGGTTAAGGCTTGGGAGAGAGCTTGTTCTAAGGGCTGGCGCTGACTGAGCATCAATGGGGGTGAGTGTCGTCATAGAGGCTATCCCGGTAGGTTCACAGTGTCAAAGCGGGTTAGCATAGCAAAATCGCGACGGATTTTGGCAGCTTTAAGCAATCCCTGTTAAGCTGCTGTCTTTTATCGTTAGAGGAGATCCCGGTTGCCTAGCGATCACCGTGTAGCCTCAGCCGCTGCCAGCAGCGTGCCGAGTAAAAGTCAATTAAAACGGGAAGCCCAAGCGTTACGGGCTTTTGGCGCCCAGCTGGTTACCCTGAAGGCGGCACAGCTCGCGAAGCTACCCCTGGATGAGCGCTTGCGGCGGGCCATTCTAGAAGCACAGCGGTTAACTCCCCAAGCCGCGCGGCGGCAACTGAACTATATTGGAAAGTTATTACGCGCTATGGAGGTTGTGTCGTTGCAGCAAGCGTTATCCCAGTTGCTTGGGGGTCGATCCAAGCCCACTCGATCACCCGGAGAAATCAGCCGATCAGCGGCATTGCCAATTAAAGTGGGATCGACAAATCTCCCTTCCGCTAAGTCAGATTGAGCGGTTAAGTAAGCACAGATAGCATGAATAAGCATTCCCAGAGGCCCTAAGTGGAACAAATTCTGTTGTTCTTGGAAGATGGAGAACGGCATAAAGTGATCTCGCTGACTGGCGGGAGGTTCTTAGAGTATAGGGTTAGACACCCGGTTTTATCAACCGTTGTGTGCCGCCTTGTTGCTTGGTTAGGGCCCTTTTAAAAAGCCAGTCAGTCGATAGGGTGACAGTTCAGGGGCTCATAAAAGCCCCTGAAGGGGATCAGCCTGTGAGCAGTTTTTAGGCGGCGTAGGCAGGCGGTGCAGTGGGTTGTATCAGAGACTCACAGGAGGAGGGGATCCCGTTAGAGGCGGGGGGCAGTAAACCACCGTTACCCTCTTTATCAAGTGATGAAGAGGCCACCTGATTCACCAGGAGATTATGATTGACCCGTGCCGGGGTCAGTTTAAATAAATTTCCAGTTGACTGAAGCGCTAATCCGGGGCGCTCGAATCCCTCAGGGGGTTGGAGCAGTAGATTATCTCGAAGATCTGCAAAACGGAGTTTAGGTAAATCACGCGATTTTATAGCTATTTTTCTTAGCTGAGTACTTCTCAAACTAAGCAAATATAACCTGGCTAGTTTTCTAAAACTCCGGGGGACTTTTTCTAGGTAGGTGTTGCTCAAATCTAAGTGTTCTAACTGTTTTAAACGGCCAAAGTCTTTGGGCAATTTTTTTAAGAGGGTATTAGCGCCTTTGAACTTTTTCAGCTTTTTATAGTAGCGTGCGCGAGGTAATTGGCGTAGGTGGCTCCCTTCACAGGAGAGCTCTTCAAGGCTTTTGAACCCATGGCCCTCAGCGCAGGGCAGTGCCTGCACCGGTGTATTCCTAAACGCTAACTTACTGAGTTTTTCTAAGTCAAGGATTGAATCAGGCAGTTTATCTATTTTGGTATCGCTGACATCCAGTTCTTTAAGCTGCCGACAGCGACCAATAACGCTCGGCAGCTTGTTCAGTCTGGGGTTGTGGCTAAGATCAAGGCGTTCCAGGTTAGGTAACCCTTTTAATAATTTGATACCCCCCTTCTCATTCGCTTGGGTCTGCTTCAACATCTCTTGCCATCGGTTGCCGGAAAGCAACAGCTTGAGCCTGCCGAATAACTTAATAGCCAGTAGTCGCTGATAGAGCCCGCTGTTTTTTTGAAACGACAGCAGTTGATTGTCACGTAGGATTAGCTCAGTCAGGGAGAGTTTTTTAATGGCCATAGGCAGGGTTGTTAATCCCAAACCGCTGAGATCTAAGCGGGTCGTTTTTTCATCGTAAGTGCGCAAGATTGCCTGGCTAGCTCTCTGACGATTTTCTGTGCCATTAACATCTTGTTTGACCCACACCTCCAATTTTTTTTCAATGGAAAAACGGTGGGAAGTCAGTTTATCAGCCATCAGTATTGCTCCTTTTTAGATAGAGATCAGTGACCCTCAGGACTGATCCTGGCATCAAGAGTGCTTATTGTTAACTGATTGTAATTATATTGTCAATGATTCCAATACGGTGCCGAGCGAGGGGCTCTCTTGGATAGGGGGTTAGGTCGAGGGCAACCCGGTGTTACCGGAGAGAGGCTGTCATTTAAAATTCCGCTGGCGTTTGATGAGATCATAGGCAGCTTGGATGGCTTGCGCTCGCTGTTTGGCTTGCTCCATTTTGGCCGGCGATAGCCCTTGAGCCGCCAATTTATCGGGGTGGTTTTGGAACATCAGTTTTCGATAGGCCCGTTTGATGCTCTGGGGATCATCGCTGGCGTTGATCCCCAGAGCCTGGTAGGCCTGGGCTAAGGCAGCCGTTGAGGGGCGAGCGGCGCCTTGGAATGTCTCATCGGACTTCGATTGACTATACTGCTGTTTCGACTCTTGCCATCTAAAACGATAAGCGTTAAAGCCGGACCGACCAAAGGGGGAGGGGGCCCCGAGTAGTTTCATGAGGTGTTGCAGCTGTTGTGGTGATAACGGGAGCTCCTCGGCAATACCCCAGAGGGTTTTCTGCACTGCGAGCTGCTCCACACCGGCCCTCACGGCTGCTTGCCGCTGGATCTGTAAGAATAGCTGTAACCAGTCAGGGCGAGTGGCAGCCGTCATGCGGAAGGCCCGCAGCTGTTGCCGTAGGGGAAAGTCCGCCTGCTTGCCCTGGGAGTAGGCCTGTTGTGCCAAGGTTCTAGCCGCCCGGTTGAGCTCTAGTTGATCCATCAGCTGCTCGGCGAACTGAATATCCTGGGAGGTGATCCGGCCTTTGCTTTTGTTCAGGTGCCCTAAGGTGGCAAACAGCGCTTGCAAAAAGGGGGAAGCATCCCCGCTTGAGGATTTGGAAAAGTGCTGTTGTTGTGCTAATCCCTGTGCAAATTGCTGTCCCAGCCAGAAGCCCAGCAGTGCCCCCCAAAAACTACGCAGTAAAAAATAACCTAGAAATAGACCGAGAATGGCTCCCCACTGTTGCATAGCCTTCCTTTTTACATTGCCTTTGATGATGGCGTTGGAGTACCCTGCACTCCAATTTGGGTTATGATACCGATCCTGACTGGAGATTGCTCGCTTGAGATCCTTGGGCCCCTTTGAATAATGATTGTTCTGCCGCGCCCATCATGAAAAAATCACTCATCCTGCTGCTGGTGATGGCTATCCTGCCGCCTCGGTTCACTCAGGCGCTGGATCTCTGTTCCCAGTGTCTGTTGGGGGTGCCGCCTGCAGTACCACTACACTGTGTTGCTGATCCCTACCGACTGCCGTTGATGATTACAGCGCAGCAGGGGGTACTGCAGGGAGGGTCCCAGGGCTGCTTCTACGGGGATGTCACGGTGTGGCAAGGCCAATGGCGCCTATTGACTGAGCGATTACAGCTCAATAATACACCGCCCCGCGTGATCCAAGCCCCGGGCCCGGTACGCTATACCGATCCACTGATTCACCTACAGGGCCATGATGCCACCTATACGGTAGATAGCCGCCAGCTGCGGATAGCAGCGGTCGATTATCAACGGGTGGGGTGTCAAGGACGAGGCCATGCCGCCCAACTGCAGAAATCTGACCGTTATTGCGTGATCCAGCAGGGAAGCTTTACGACCTGCCTGCCTGGGGATAATAGTTGGCAAATCAAAGGCTCCAAACTGGTGATCGATAACCAGCGACAGATCGCCGAAATTTGGCATGCCCGCTTACTTATCGCGGGCTGTCCAGTGTTCTATAGCCCCTACTGGCAGCTGCCCGTAGGGGATCAACGCCGTTCCGGTTTTTTAAGCCCGATCCTGGAGCTCCCCACCCGCTGGAGCCGCCAGCACTTTAAAGAGCAAGTTGAGCTGTCACTCCCCTATTATTGGAATATTGCTCCCAATTTTGATGCCACGATCACGCCCCACTATATTGGCCTGCGGGGTCTCCAGTGGCAACTGAATGGGCGTTATCTGCTGCCTCCAGGCTCAGGAACCGTGGCTTATGACTATCTGCCGCGCGATCGCCAACAGCCCTTGCTCGGGACCCGTTATCTGTTTCACTGGCAACATCAAGGGATCTTCAACCGCCATTGGCGCTTTTACGCTAATCATACCCAAGTGAGTGATCCCCGCTATTTTTCTGACGTAAAGTCCAAATTTGGCAGTGTCACCGATAACTATGCGACTCGAGAGTATCAGGTGGGTTATAGTGATCAGCGCTGGGAGAGCCACCTACTCACTCGAGATTTTCAGCTGTTTCAAGCTGAGAATAGCACCGTTTATCGCTTGCAACCGCAGTTAGGTTTCACTTTTTTTGCGCCTCCGGGGCTAGCGGGCGGAGCCGATTTTCAGCTAACGACCCAGTTGGCGCAACTGAACAGCAGTCACCAGACACGACCCTCTGCCCTCCGACTGCATCTGGCCCCGGCGCTAAGACGGACTTTTGCCCATCCCTGGGGGAATAGCCTACTGGAGACACAACTGCTGGCGACCTATTATCAACAGCGGAGCCCCAGGCTGCCCGGGGGTGGCGAGAGTGAGCAGATCCAACGACTACTGCCGCAATTTAAGCTCGACCATGCCTGGCTCTGGAGTCGTCCCTGTCGCGGGGAGTATGCAGCCTACCAAACGCTAGAGCCACGGCTGCTCTACCTGTATCGACCTTACCGCGATCACAGCCAGATCGCTAACTATGATAGTACTTGGATGCAAAAAGGGTACCATAGTCTGTTTTCCGATCAGAACTGGAGCGGTTTGGATCGGATTAGCTCGGTGAACCAACTGGTCATGGGCGTGAGTAGCCGCTGGTTCGATCCACAATTTACAGAGCGCGGCGTGCTCTCTCTCGATCAAGTGCTCCCTTTGAGCAAAGCCCGCACCGGCATCAAAATCGAGGATGACGCTCCTGGGCGGGGCGCTAACCATTGGGTCGCTTCCGGCAGTGGGCTACTCAGCAATCAGTGGTCACTCCACAGTGGATGCCAGTTCCGATCGCCCAAGCAGCTACTGCTCACGGAGGCTATGCTCGAGTATCGCCTCGATGCCTATCGGATGATCCAGCTGACGGGGCAATGGGCCACAGTAGCGGCTTTACGGGAGCTCTCCCTGAACTCCCCTGCACAGCAGCAGGGCCTGGCACAACTGGGTTTAACGGCCAGTTGGTTACTCCATCAGCGGTGGGTGATGGTGGCCAGCTACCATTATGATCTGAAGAACCAACACCCGGTTCAGCAGCAGCTTGGTTTTCAATACAATACCTGCTGTTGGTCTGTTGCTGTTAACTACCAGCGCCTGCTGAATGCCCGCAGCCGTCAGGGACGCTATGAGGATAAACTCTCCTTGCAGCTGAAATTACAGGGATTAGGCGCTCGCACTCGGGATTTGGGTTGTAACCGACTCCTGATCAGTACCATTTTACCTTACCAACGGCCGCTATTCCTGCCAAAATAGCGATGAATCATGAATACATGAGGATCCCATTAAGAGACTCCTCGATAGTTGCCACCAAGGAACCCTGTTATGAAGTATTGGAAAGCGGGTGCGATCTCCCTGCTACTGTTTGTCAAGGCGGTGGGTAGTGTCGCTGCTCCTCAGGTTCTCGATAGCACCGCAGTCATTGTGAACAAATGTGTTATCTTAGAGAGTGAAATCAATCACTTGTTACGAACGATTCAGTTGCAGGCTCGGCAACGGCAGCAGCCGCTACCGGAAGAGGCGATGCTGCGCCGACAAGTACGTGAGCAGCTGATTATGGAGAGCCTACAACGGCAATTGGCCGCACAAATGGGACTGCAGGTACTGTATAGAGAGATAGAACAAGCCATTGCCGAGGTAGCCACGCGGCATCAATTATCACGTGATCAACTGCAACAGCAACTGGCTCAAGAGGGCATTGATTGGCCGATCTATCGTGAACAGCTGAGTAAAGAGCTGTTAGTCCAAAAAGTGCGTAATCAACAGGTACGACATCGAATCAATATTCTGCCACAAGAGGTGGAGGCATTGGCCAAACAGTTAGCGCAAAAAGCGCAAGCTGGGGGGGAGGTGTCACTCAGTCACATTTTATTAGCGTTGCCGGAAGATCCCTCCCCACAGCAACTGGAGCAAACCAAGCAGTTAGCTCAGCGGTTGATGGCTCAACTGCAACAAGGAGCGGATTTCGCGCAACTGGCGATCGCCCACTCGGCTGATCCCCGGGCTTTACAGGGAGGCCAACTGGGGTGGTCACGGTTAGAAGCGTTGCCGACGCTGTTTACTGATAAACTCCAGGGGGTGTCAAAAGGAGCGTTAGTAGGTCCCATCAGGACTGGAGTTGGTTTTTATATTTTGCGAGTCGATGATCGTCGCGATCCGCAACAACCCACGATCCAGGAGATCCATGCACGGCATATCCTACTAAAACCGTCGGTGCTCAACTCTGATCAGCAGATTAAAGCACAACTACAGCAGCTGGCTCAACAGATTAAAAAGAAGAAGAGCACCTTTGGCGAATTAGCCCGTCGCTATTCGCAAGATCCAGGCTCGGCGGCTAAAGGGGGCGATTTAGGGTGGGCTGATCCCGCGATCTACGATCCGGAATTTGCCGCCGCCTTGCGTCAATTGGCCCCCCATCAGTTAAGCCAACCGGTGCAGAGTTCCCTGGGATGGCACTTGATTGAGCGTTTGGGTACGCGCCAAGGCGGGCTTTCAGAAGCCGCTCGCAAAGAGCAGGCGATGCAGATGCTTTGGGAGCGTAAGCTGGCTGAAGAGAGTCAGAATTGGTTGCAAGAGCAGCGGGCGGCCGCCTATATCAAGGTACTCAATCCCTAATGACTACACCGCAACGCCTGGTGATCACCGTTGGGGAGCCGGCGGGGATCGGCCCCGATCTGGTCATACAATTAGCGCAGCGCGCGTGGCCAGTCGAATTAGTCATCAGCGGTGATCCGCACCTGTTATTGGCCCGAGCGGCTCAACTGAAACTGCCGTTAACGATACAGGCGTATGATCCCCAGATCTCCCCCAGGACACAGCGGCCTGGAACGCTACCGATCTTGCCAGTGTCGCTCGCAGCTCCAGTGATCCCAGGACAATTAGATCCGGCCAATAGTTTTGCGGTGTTGCAGAGTATTGCGCGAGCGGCTGAGGGCTGTTTGCACGGTGAGTTTGCGGCGCTGATCACTGGACCCGTGCATAAAGGGGTGATCAACGATGCGGGCTATGCTTTTAGCGGCCATACGGGCTATTTAGCGCACTGTGCTCACTGTCAGGAGGTGCTGATGTTGTTTGTTGCACCGACCCTGCGGGTCGCCTTAGCCACCACCCATCTGCCATTGGCTGCCGTCCCGGCGGCGATCACCCCACAATGCTTAATCAGCAGCATAACGCTATTGGTGGAGGGGCTACAGCGGTGGTTTGGCCTGCAGCAGCCCCGGATTGCGATCTGTGGCCTCAATCCCCATGCGGGTGAAGGGGGGCATCTGGGAACCGAAGAGCTGACCATCATCGCTCCCACCATCGCTCAACTCCAGGCACGGGGATTACAACTGATCGGACCCTTGTCGGCGGATACTCTGTTTCAGCCTGCTCAGCTACAGCAGCTGCAGGTGGATGCTGTGTTGGCGCTCTACCATGATCAGGGGCTGATCCCCTTGAAAGCGCAGGGTTTTGGTCAAGCGGTCAATGTCACCTTAGGGTTGCCCTTTATTCGGACCTCGGTAGATCATGGTACGGCCTTAGCGTTAGCAGGGAGTGGCCGCGCCGACGTCAGCAGTTTAGTCGCGGCTGTAGAGTTGGCTATCACTTTAACGCAGCGATCAGCAGGGTAGTCTTCGTATGGTTGAACCAGTCATGTGGTCGCACCGGCCGCGTAAACGCTTTGGGCAGCACTTTTTACAGGATCAACTGCTCATTGCAGAGATTGTGCAAGCCTTCAATCCCTCTCCAGGAGAGGCTTTAGTAGAAATTGGCCCTGGATTAGGGGTATTGACGGAACAGGTGCTGCAGCGCAGTGGTCATTTAACGGTGATTGAACTGGATCGGGATCTGGCGCAGCGGTTACAACAATCCCCCTGGGCTGATCAGTTAACGATTTATCAAGAAGATGTATTGACCACTGATTTTGCTGCCTTGGCTAGGCAACTGAGGCAGCCGCTACGACTGCTCGGTAATCTGCCTTATAATATCTCGACGCCGCTGCTATTTAGGCTGTTTGACCAGACAGCGGCTATTCAAGAGATGCTGTTTATGCTGCAAGCAGAGGTGGTCGATCGCTTAATGGCCAAGCCGGGCAGCAAAGCCTATGGGCGTTTAAGCGTCTTAACCCAATACCACTGTCAGGTGGCCTCTCTGTTCCCGGTCCCTGCCAGTGCTTTTCATCCGCCGCCAAAGGTTCAATCAACGGTTGTGCGGTTAACGCCGTATTTAACCCCCCCTTACCCGGTGGCCGTTCTCCAAGATCTACGGCGAGTCTGCGGTGCAGCCTTTAATCAACGCCGAAAAACCCTGCGTAATAGCCTACGCGAGCTGTTTACCCCCTCGCAGCTGTCAGCCTGGGGTATCGATCCCCATTGGCGAGCAGAAAATATTACGCTGGAGTGCTACTGTTTTTTAGCGAATCACCTCAACCAGCAAGAGAACTTGTCTTGATCTGTCATTGAGAAATGCTTTCTTAGGGGTTGAAAGTTTGGATCCAGATCATCTAATAAAAAGCTATGAGTGTAGATTGTTTATGCCTATTAACGCTTTGACCCCCCTACCCTACAATCCGTTGGAGTGTAGGGTAGGGATGTCTAGCAGCAGTACTGACCTACAGAGTGCTTGGAAGAGAGATCATGGAAGGTGGGGTAGAACGACGGTAGTTGCTAGACGAAGAACCGGACGATAGCCTAGAGAAGCTATGAGAACTACTATCTGTCAGTGCTGCGCAACTTGCTAGGTCTTGGGCAAGAGCTATGATTTTTTTATTCTCTTCTTCTTGCACATTACTCACTAGCGTGTCGAACACATGATTTTGTAGTGAGTGACATTTATTACACTGCAACCAATTTTCAGTTAACTGACCATTCTGAATGATATGCTCAACCGTTACTCTTTCTCCCTCATGAAGGGTTTTTCCAGCATTGCATCCTGCGCAATGTAAAGTTGATATAGCTGGATATTTTAATTTTGATACTATAAATTCCCGGTTGAAAGATGTCATCAACAGAGCATCGTAGCTTTCTACGAATAGCTTTCGCCTGTGCCCATTTATGCTCAATAGGA
>JARJEB010021239.1:0-10116 GCA_030264535.1 Liometoxenus newtonarum | reverse complement strand
ATGAATTAAAAATATAGGCGCATCACAATTATATAGAAGTAATGTTAATGGCAAATCTTGCAAGAAATTGAAAACTAATTCGGAGATTATATAGATACTTTTATGCTACAATCAATATTGAGCGAGTTAGACGTTTTGGCCTACAAGTGAAGCCGATTTTGTTTATTTTTACTCCAGGTTCAACTGGGAGGGACAGCTGCCCAGACCCAGATACCAAATTTTAGTCCGATACGTTGCTTGGTTTACCCGCAATTTTGTTTACATACACACACACACACACACACATATACCAATAAGCCGAATTTTGACCTGGGGTCAACGGATCTCCATGAATCAGGGAAAAGTAAGACTTTAATTACTTTCCTATACCTACATACCTTCGGTATGTGGCCGGAAAGTAAAAAAAATGCCCGAAATTAATAGCATTTTGTTTAGCAAACTAATGCAACTGTAGAATAATTTAAAATTATAAGTAAAGAACTCATTTTCGGTTTTAATTCAATGGCCGTATACTTTTTACAGTCTCATTTTTGAGCGGGCTTGAGTCAAACTCATCAGTACAGTGTTTGCAGAATGTGAGAAATAGTGTTTAGGTAAAGAACTAATTCCTTGATTCTGAACGCACTTTTGTGGTTGGCTCAAAATGAGTCTGTAAAAAGAACACGGCTAATGGTTGCACATGGCTATACATATACGTGGCATGCGTGCCAACTATGGCACCGGAGAAGATTCTGATGACATCCCAATTGCTGAAATTACAGCATCGTTGATGGCAGGCGCAACTTATGAAATCCCAAATTTTGTGACTGAAAAATAATTTGCCATCGCTGAACTATACCAATTCGCAAGTCGATGTAACGCTATTGGAACTTTGAAAAGGACCACGTTCAGAAACGTGCTCACTACTCACAGTTGTTACGGGGCTCAAGCTCAAAGTTCCAGCGTACCTATAAAATGCGCTTTCATTATCATGATATGTCACGCAAATAAATCACGAATATTTAAACTTACACCCAAAAGCAATATGCGCAATAGGAGAACGATGTTCATTCATCTGTACACGCTCATAGACGTAATAGATAATCTACAATCCAGCAATCCATCAAATTGAAAGCACATGTTTTCTCATATATGTAGGTATGGTATAAGTACATTATCTATAAAAATAATAAATTTTGATATAAATTACTAACGATCTAACAATATTTAAGCTGTATGTATTCCTATACATATAGGTAGATTGCGCTGCCATTGTTAAATCACGTTGATATAAAGATATCAGACATCTGAAATCAAAATATTATGAGTTGTTATTTATAATGATTGCGCAAGTTTAGTTCTTATCAAATAAATCCTCTGTCGTTCAAATGATCAAAAACGTTGTTTGATAAAAATGATTAAAATGCACAAATAGCGCAGCCATAGAAGATTGCCGAAGGCGATTTTTTCCAGTGGTGTTGCATGTAGGGAATAATTAATTATACCAACATATCAATAATGTAAATATAATTGCCTACATTGAACCCAAAAACTTCAATCAATTTTGAAGAAAGTCGAATAATAGTATATTATTATATGAGTGATTATGATGAATTGCGCCACTCGCCTACGGCTCGTGGGCGCAAATTTCATCATCGTGAATAATGGCCATAATCGCGAATATAATACTATACTTTTTCGACGCTTATTAAACATAAAAAATTGTGATGTTTTCGATGAAGCAACGAAGCACCAGCTGATTAGCTATAACAATATGGCGGGCGATACACATAGAGCCACTGTAGGAATTTTTCGGGATCATATAGCTCGGGTTCTTTCGAGATTTTAGATCATATAGATAAGTTGCATCGGTCACTTCAAATTCGTTAAATATTCGTTGAACTTTAAATGATCTACGAATATACGCGATCAATGTTATTAAATTAGCAGTGATTTATGAAAATCCATAACTCACTGTAGTGAGTTATAAAAATCCATAACTCATGGTAGTGAGTTATGGGTACCATTATTCACTGAAAATGCTAATAATGACCATATAACTAAATAGGTGTAGTAAAAAATGTTTAATAACAAATATTATTGCATAATCGCTAATCAATTTCTGAGGTCTCACTTTCAGACTCGCTGCTTGTATTCCTGTTCGCATTGTTTGACATGAGTACATAATTTCAGGCAATCCTCTTGAGTCACCCCAGCAAATTCCTGTGCGGCTAAGTTGTGAACATCCACCAACTTAAGGGGGGCGTCTAGTCTCACAATTTTTCGAAACTCATAAAAATGCTGAAATTTTTAGAGAAAGATAGACGAAAGTATAGCTATTACTGGACCTGTACTAAAAAGGCGGTCATATAATTATGATCGAACTTCACAGGTAAGTTCGTTTGATCATAAAATAGATTCATTAATTTGTATATTGTAGTACCTACATTTCAATAGTTCATTCCCGTAGCAATTCACGACGTTCATAATTGACGTCTTATGAAATTCTTGCGTTATTGTTATGTCGATTCCAATTTGAAAAAGAAAACGGTTTAGATGCTTCGGGGTGATTTTGGATATACGTTTATTGCGCCGTTACATTACAATTTACGCAACGATGTTTTTCTCTTCCTTAATACATACATATTTCATTTCTTTTCTGTAATTTCTATGAGAACATCCATTTTAATGCAATAATGGTAATAAATCAACTTTATAATCGGATAATTGAGTTAACTATAACGTTAAGGAAACGACAAAATGTGTTTAAAGCACAGCACGAAAGAGAAAAAAGAAAAAAAACCAAAAACAAAAATTCAAAACGAGGAGATACGAAAAGTCGCATATTCAATAATTGATCTTATAATTTTTGGAAATAAAACCGCGTTGCATTTTTGATTTTGATACAAGTACTTCACCTAGCTAAAATAAATAATTATTTAGTTATATCTACGTGAATAAGATTCTTTCATAATGACATTTCTTGTTGTATAATGGTGATTGACGGAAACACCTTAAATTTGAAACTTTTCTCAAGTAATTTTTACCAAGAATTCTTTAATTTCATTTTTATACTATATTTTATACTAACTTCTTATAGCTTAAATGCCTATTTATTAGTTAATATTCCAAGAATTGTTACTGTTATAGTATTATTACGCTTATGCAACAAATAGACAATTACTAAGAAAACAATGACAGAATAAATTGCGATTTACTTACGCTACGGTTAGTCTTGTTCAGAACCGAAACAATTTATTTCAATTTCCCCTTTCATTGGCGGATTTCATTCATACTTTTATTTACTCATAAATCATCATTAAATTATTGTAATGAATTTTTAGTTTTTCGAATTGTTTTTACTGAATTCTTCAAATTCTTCAAATAAGAAAGGCTGTAATGTTAGCAAACTTTAAATCGACAGTAACAAATTGTTTACAACTGATAAGAACAAAATTGTCCAGAACAAACAGTAATTCGTAATTCTTAACAAATTCCAAAGATACTTTAATTTTTTTTCTTGTTTTCTATTGTGTAGTGCTCTTTTAAAACATACAGGGTGCTTCTAAAATTGTTAAAATTGAGGCTGATTTGTTTTCTTTGAGTCTATATAAAATTATATAAAAAAGTATTGTACGTAATACGAGTGGAAAGATGTAATTGTACACTCGCGGATTACTAAACTCGCCGCTACGCGGGTCGTTTGTGACTTTTCCGCTTTGTGTGCAATAAGCAACTTCCACTCTAATTACGTAATATACTCTTATATCTTGCTCATCGCATACTCATTTTATTTGTTTCGAATACGATATACGGTATACTAAATTCGAAGGTATGTGCTTGTTTTCTTTCATCGCATTGAATGCGAAGTCGAATCAACCAATTCATCCATCCATCCAACAATTTCCAACCATTCTTTACTCTTACTTGGCGTACTCGATTCACGCAGTTCCCTATCTATATCTCTTGTCGTTAAATTTCTTATCCCTATATCTTCTGATTCTTATATTTAACTTTACGATACAAACGCATTTGTCTTTCGGCTCGTTTGTCGCCGCCAAAAGCTTCGTAAATGTTTCAGACACGTTTATCAGAATAGGAAAGGTACGGAAAGTATAAATAAATAAAAACAAGAAGAACATGGTAAAAGTAATTTTGATTTGAACGTGGAAATGGGTTTGATTACATTGCATTTTTTTTGCAAAATACAAAATATAGTTTTTTAGAGCGTTCGAGATTCGCCCAAATGCGAATATCGAACAGGACTAAAGTATATTTGTGAACAGTTTAATTTTTCATAAATTTCTGTGCAATTTCCACTTTCCGATCAAAATTACATTTACGATCGACGATGGTATGGTCGAAAAGGAAAAAATCGGTGCGTTAAATTCGCTGCGCACAACTTTCCGGCCATATACATTACGATTTCGTAGAACTCATCGATCGTAAAAGTAATTCTGATAGTAAAGTGGAAATTGTTTAATTTCGATGACATTTAACGTTAATTTCAATATTGAAGTTTATATTGTCAATTCAGAGTGTCAGTGTGATTTATGGGATTGTTAAAATGGTAGCACATATAATCCAAACCATTAGCTCTAGCAGAAATGTTAATGGCAAATCTTGCAAGAAATTGAAAACTAATTCGGAAATTATACATATAGATACTTTTATGCTACAATCAATATTTAGCGAGTTAGACGTTTTGGCCTACAAGTGAAGTCGATTTTGTTTATTTTTACTCCAGGTTCAACTGGGAGGGACAGAGCTGCTCAGACCCATATACCAAATTTCAGTCCGATACGATGCTTGGTTTACCCGCAATTTTGTTCACACACACACACACACACACACACACACACACACATCAGACCAAAAAGCCGATTTTTGACCTGGGATCAACGGATCTCCACGAATCAGGGAAAATAAGACTTTAATTTTTTTCATGATCACCTTACTTTCCTATATCTACATACCTTCGGTATGTGGCCGAAAGTAAACAAAACAAGTTTTAATTCTAATTACAAGTAAAATATCCAATCTTACTAAATTAAAATATTTTGATTAAAGAAAGTGTATTTATTTCGAAGATTATATACTTAAAATTAGCTTCGACCTAACTCAGATTTTGACTCGATATAAATGTCCTATGTCAAAATCCGCGAAGAGTTTCATGATTACCAAACCCACCTGTCTGATGTGATGGTCTCGTGCCCAAACAAACCACTCATCATTCGCAATTAAAAGCACACACATATGCAATGCAAGTAAAACAAAACTTAGATTAAGAAAATCACACAATGAAGCATGAAACTAAAGAACTAAAGAAACTTCGTTCCCTTCGTTTGTTGGCTTCGTTCTTTGACAAGACTCGGCTTGTCGAATAAAAAAGGCAATTAAAAATGAAATTTATGATTCGCAGTATGTATTATAGATAGAAGTGCATTCTTGTACGTTTTTTCTTCTTCTTCTTGCTTTATTTCTATTTATTTTCTTGTTTTGTGCCGTTGCCCAAAGAGTTAGTAGCCTTTTTATTTATTTCATCGCGAATGAAATGAAACAAAACGAAACGAAAGAATTGTTCATCATGAAAAGGCCGGCCCATGAAAAGCCACTTTGTGCTTTGAAGTATACGTACTTACTTATATAGGAATATTTATTATAACATAGTAAGTAGTATATACGTAATTAGTTAGTTATCCCTTACGTATATTCTTGTTTTCATTTTTAATACATTAACTTTCAACATGTCGTTCTAGTTGTCTTCACTTTTATAAGAAAAATCAGCATAATAATAAACATTATGATTTCTTCATAATTTTAAATGTATTAATAGAAAATAGAAAATTTACACGGGAATAATAATATTTTACAGTTTCCTCTTGGGCTTTCCCCACTAAGAAGGGCGCCACCAGCAGAATGGGAGCGAATATCAGCATAATAATAGTAATAAACATTCCGATTTCATCATAATTTTAAATGTATTAATAGAAAATAGAAAATTTACGTAAATAATAAAAATAATATTTTACAGTTTCCTTTAGGACTTTCCCCACCAGGAAGGGCGCCACCAATAGAATGGGAGCGAAAATCAGAATAATAATAAACATTAGGCTATCATCATAATTTTAAATGTATTAATAGAAAATAGAAAATTTAGGTAAATAATAAAAATAATATTTTACAGTTTCCTTTTGGACTTTCCCCACCAGGAAGGGCGCCACCAACAGAATGGGAGCCAAAATCAGAATAATAATAAACATTAGGATATCTTCATAATTTTAAATGTATTAATAGAAAATAGAAAATTTACGCAAAAGTAATAATTTTTTACAGTTTCCTTTTGGACTTTCTCCACTAGGAAGGGCGCCATCAGCAGAATGGGAGCGAAAATCAGCATAATAATAAACATTATGATTTCTTCATCATTTTAAATGTATTAATAGAAAATAGAAAATTTACATGAAAGTAATAATATTTTACAATTTCCTCTTTTTGGAACTTCCCCAGTAGGAAGGGCGCCACCAGCAGAATGGGAGCGGGAGAGGATGTCTCAGAACAGGTGGCCTCGTTCTTCTACCGTAAGGTGTTTTAGCTAATTTTGTGTTCAAATCTGGATTTATAAAATGGTAAGTATAGGTAGAATATAGAAAAACTCCTTTTCATGTAGTAGAAGTTTTTATTATTCTTTTATGTATATGCAGGGAAATTGTATAATAATGAATCGCAATAAACTCAATAGGTACGGGTACCGGGTCATCGTAATATGTATAAGAACTAAGAAATGATTATTTTTGTGCCCTCGAGGTACATCTCATTACTATAAGGTCATTCCAGGTCATATAAATCCAATTTGTCTGCGTTTAATAATTCACCAGATTCACCTCTTCTGGTAAAAAAAAAACATCATGTCATTTATTTGGAAACAATAACAAGATCCAGAACAGCTGATTTGAGATCCGGCCATATATTATTTCTATCTCACTCCTCTCCAAGCTTTTAACTATCAGACGTATTCAGTTTTATCATCCGTTTCGCTTATGCATTTTGTATCTCTCACAAATGACATTGACAGCGTTCTAGGAACATAACCAAACCTAACCCCTTCCGTTTAATTAGAAAAGACAAGAGTAGTCGTGTATCGTAGTACTTACAGAAAACAATGGAGGAGTGCGTCAGTTTATTAACTTTTTCTATGACAATCACAGGAAAATAATAAGTGAATAATATGAATAGAATTGAAATAATATGACTTGAATTTCATTATTTCATGGTTGATGGTTCAATGATGAAATGGCTATTTTGCTTTTAGACCTAGAGAAAGATGTTCTAATAAATATAAAGTGTGTTCATGTTCTTTATTCGTGATGATAAGAATAGATTGAGCAAAGAAATAAAGAACAAATACTTACACAAAATACGAACTTACGTGTAAAAACCATTTAGACATTGAACATTAAACAAGAACGAAGAACATGTTCTTATCATACTTAAAAGTTGTTTCCATATTCTTCGTTTCTATAATAGTTGTGTAAACTGGAGTAAATTAAATTGAAAACCCACATTATGAAAAACAAGGAAAATTCACCATTTCCATCAACAGTATCAATAACTTCTCATAGTTGTAACTTGTGAATAGAAATAGTAGAAATAGGAATAGGAATAGTTTGTGTTCTTCAAGTAGCATGAACTGAATAAAACTAAAGGAAGAATCAAATAAAGGAGTTGTCTGTATGTCAACCCGATTGGATAAGCAGTGAATTTAAGATCTAAACGTTTCTGACATTGTGACGTTCCTACGGATGTTCTTCAAGTCATTGAGTGTTCTTCTATAGAAAGATCGATAGCTAGATCGTGGTTCTTGTTCTTGTGCGACTTCTTCTTGTTTATTGTTTGTTGCTTGTTGCGTATATTTTGTATGGTTCACGACGACATGGACATGGTGGTTGTCTTCTCGTCTTCTTGACTATGTTTGTGAAAACATCCGCGTGCCTTTTACTATAAATCGACTTGGAAACGATGCCGAAAGCCAAATGATGTTCATTTCTCTTATGTAGCAATAGGTATAGTTTTTATACTTAGATTGCCGAACGGGAATACGAGAGATTAGAATTTAAAAATTACTACAGAGAAATAGAAATTGCGACCATTTCAAATTCCTTACATGATTCGTCAATTGAATGTAATCGTTATTGATTGATGTTTTATTTCATAGGAATTTTTATTGTTGTTCCAGGATTCTTCATCAAATCAAATTATAAGTTTGAAAATTGTATTCTTTTTCGTGCGCAAAATAATGCAAATCCAATGAACGCAAAAAAAATTGGTCGGGAAAACAAATTAAATAAATCGGTGCGTTAAAGTCGCACCGCACAACTTTCCGATCATATAACGACTACGATTTTGTAGAAACCCGATCAATCTTAAAAGTAATTTTGATCCGAAATTGGAAATGACATTCATATCACCAAATTTTTGCACAATTTCTACTTTCCGATGAAAATTACTCTTAAGGTCGATGAAATCGTAGATTTTATTGTCGGAAAATTCTGTGGTGCGAATTTAACGCACCGATTTTTCATTCTTTGTGAATAATTTCAAAGTTATATAGCGGTTGGGTATAAATATAATTACTGCATTAAGGAAGACATAAGAATTTCGGTTAATTGAGCATTTGTCTTTAAATTTTTTTAAATAAAATTTTATTCAGTATTTTATAAGAATATCCAATTTTCCTGTGTGCAACTACTTGCTAAGCTCAGATGAACTGAGATTTCGTATGTAAAAGCCAAAAGGGTAAAAGGAACGTGAAACCAACTGATAGCGTTTTCGGAGTACTGCACTCAGTGTGCACCCAGTGAATGCAACCCACTTTTCTAGTTTTCCTCTAAAACTTGATCTGTGCATTTTTTTTGCAAAATAGTCCGTAATCGTCAGTGCAAAAAAAACTGCACTGAGTGCAATTCTGTTGATAGTCCGAACACTCGACGCTGTAAAAGTGTGCACTCACGCTCAAAATTTTCAGTGCATGCGAGTGCGCACTGAGTGCAGTAGTCCGTCATAACTACGAATTAACTGAGACTTCGTGTAAAAGGAACGTAACTATTATTTGTAACTGAATTGTTGAATACAAGAAAAATACAAAGCCGACGCATCGTTTGTAATGTAATGTTTGACTTACGACCTAACGGCACCATTCAAGTGGTACTAGTTTGAGGTTGTAGTTGTAGCTTATACGAGTCGGAGTATAACCGCTTTGTTGATGTTTCCTTATACGTTTTGGTTTCGATAAAGTGCAATCATAAAGATGAAAAGTACAAATAAAAATTAGAACTCCATAGCGCCTAAACTTGAGTTTAGCAAAGTTTACTGCTCTCTTGCTTGCAATGGGTCCAGATGTTAACTATAAGCAAATGCTTCCTTCTTAGAAATAACTATGTATATATTTGCATTAAATATTCTTGTCATTTCATTCTAAACAATTGAAGGTATAACACTTTTGCATTGTATAGGTACTTACATACGAATAGACGAATGATTGGGTTTTCAGTTAGGATATTCAGTTAGAACATAATTTGAGTTAACGATTTGAACAGTTTGCCATTGCTCATGGTGCCCAACCCATTCTTTCGCTGGTTGGTACGGGAAACGTGCTTTAACATGCTTCAGAACATCATATGGTAAAAGTTATGTCTAAAAGTCTTAGGCACACACGGATTCACCTATGGCTACAGCTAACAGGACCTTAATTGAAGAGGTCAAGCCGCTGAAGAAACAAGAAATACCTATACCTACACACGAAGAAAATCACAACCTTCTTGGTATGTACTGTATATAAATTGCAATACAAAATTGTTTTTGTTGCAGCATGCGCGCATGCAAATTATACCAGCATCAATCGGAAATTCAATGCGCCTGAGCAAAGATTGTAAAAACGGAACTTCAATCTCAAACCAGGATCTTCCCTTTTTGAAGTAGAGAATAATTCATACGCATATATTAAGACGAAATGACGAAAAACAGTAATGAGGTTAATGATCACAAGTTACTTACTTATAGGCTTGAGAGACATTAAAATTTCCGTCTTCTACTTCTTCAACAATCTGCGCAAAATTTAAATAAGTTTTTCTACACCTA
>JARJEB010021223.1:0-12911 GCA_030264535.1 Liometoxenus newtonarum | reverse complement strand
TACTTAAAAATACTTAAAAATAATTAAAACTACTTAAAAATACTTAAAAATAATTAAAACTACTTAAAAATACTTAAAAATATTTCAAAAATACTTAAAAATTCTTAAAAATACTTAAAATTACTAAAAAATACTTAAAAATACTTAAAAATTCTTAAAAATACTTAAAACTACTAAAAAATACTTAAAAATACTTACAAATACTTAAAAATAACAAAAACTTTAAAAATAACAATTTTTTTGCAAAAATAGTAAAGAGGGGGGATGACCCCCCCCCCCCCCCATGGCCCAGTCCTGGATACGCCTCTGTTCAATTGAGCTTTATTTTTAATTTACCTATAAAAATAAGTTTCATTATAAATTTGTTGAAATTCAATTTTCTAATTATTTAAATTTACTTTGTGAAAATGTTTGTTTTTTTTTTTGCGTGCAGGAATTCATTCTGGAAACGCTGTAGCAGGTGTTGTGGGATTAAAAATGCCTCGGTATTGTTTTTTTGGCGATACAATCAATACGGCTTCAAGGATGGAATCCAATAGCGAAGTAAGCAATTGAATCGTTCGTAAACTTAAATTTTTTTACTTAAATAATAAAAATTTATTCATTTGAGGCTGGAAAAATTAACATCTCTTCAGACACTAAGGATCTTCTTCCTGCGAATAAATATCGCATTGAAAATCGTGGAAAAGTACAAGTTAAGGTAATTTTTAAATTTTCAATTATTCTACGTTTTTTTTTTCTTCTTTATTTGTTTATTAAAATTATTAGACAATGTCTTTTCTGAGAGTTTAACATGGGACGTTCTTCCTTCTGAGATTTAGCAATGAAGCAGGGAAGACTCGAAATAGTAGAGAAAGTTATCTTCTGCACAGGGGCGGATTGAACTAACAAATCGGCCCCTTAAATTAGTGAAAAAAATTTACAGTCCGATCGCTCGGTGTCTCGATCCGCCCCTACTCCTCCGACTCTTCTTTGCTTCTTCCTGAAATCCCATAAGGAACCCCCACCAGCAGGATTGCTGTTGAACCGTTTCATTTCATCTGCACATATTTTTAGGGCAAAGGTGAAATGGAAACTTATTGGTTGTTTCGGAAATAATATAATTTAAGTAAAGAGAAGAAAATAAATTAAATTAATTATTATAATGTTAAAATATTGGAATTTGCAATGCAGTTGCAAGAAAACTGTTTTTGTAACTTGCTCATCTCATGGTTGGCAGCAATAGCAATTATTTATAGGTTAGGAACAGTAACACGCATCCTTGGTGTTTGCATTAATCCAAGTAAGATATCTGTTCACTCTGGTGTACACTCCGGGAAAGTTTTCTTCAGCACAACCTTCACCCCAAGAAACAATTCCTATAGGTATAGTAAAGAGAAAAAAATTATTGCAATTTTATTATTAATTTATTATTAAAAACAAAAATAATACTTACCAACTATTTGATGTAATGAAGAAGTTTTGACGTGTAAAGGACCTCCACTGTCACCCTATAAAAGAGAAACCATTTAAATTCGGTTAATCGTCTTAAGAATTAATAAAAAAAAATATAATAGTATATATTATTATATGAGTGATTATGATATATGACTTAGATGAATTGCGCCACTCGCCTTGCGGCTCGTGGGCACAAACATCATATTCGTGAGCAATGGTTATTATAATCGCTCATATAATAATATACTATTAATGATTCGCAAATAATGTAATTTATAAATCAATTTTACTTTATTGCAATTCAACTGCAACTTCAGGATGATGCGGAAAGTTGGGTTAAGTCGTTTTGGTGACCTTCAGCGTGTCATCCATGTTGTGTGGAGGTTGGAATTTGCAGGAAATTTGAATTTACCTCACAATGCAAATAGCAAATTCCAACCTCCACACAACATGGTTGACAGTTGACACGCCGAAGGTCACCAAATGAGGCCTGCCGAAAGAGGCGAAGTGAACCACTTTCTGTTAGTATTTATTCTGTGGTTAAAACCATGTTAAAATCGCGAAAGAGAGATTAAAAAATAGGTTATAATCAATTAAAATTTTTATGCTTTTAGAGAAATATTTAATAACAAATTGGTGGTTGTCATACGTCAGAAAAACGCTATCATCATTTTTCGCAAAGGGCCGCACGCGAAGACAGCATTCTAACCTCACTAATATGGTCTATTAACTTCAGGATGATGCGGTGCGGAGACTCGTTGGGAAACTGATTAGTTTGGTTATGTTGAATATGCAAATATGCAACTAATTAAGCAAATAATTTGTACGTTAATTTTTAATATTTTTTGCAAAATTCTTTAAGTATAATAATTTCAGCGCTGTAAGTATAAGCAAATTTGATAACTTTTATATTTACCATATTTATAAGATAACTTTTTGACTTTCGCGTATCGGAACTCGTTCGATTTATTAGTAAATGCAAAAAAATTGTTTATGGACCATTTGTTAGTAATTTATAAGTTACTTGTGCACGTACTTGCGCATAACCCAAGTGGAAATAAAGGAGCGCACCTACCTAACAACAGGAAATCAAGAACATTTACAAGAAAGAAGGCTGTAAGTAGTTGAGTAAGGGCTGCTTTATGAGTACCATAAGATTAATGTAACATATGACACATAACTGTAAAACATGACTTTTCAAAATTGTGTCATATATTATATTAATATTATGTCAATCATAAACCAGCCCTTATTTACTATTACTATGTAGAAATTATAGATATATTTGTGTACTGACTTTGCTTGTGTCCTGTTCTTTCCCAAGTGCAAATAAAGGAGCGCACCTAACAACAGAAAATCAAGGAACATTTACAAGAAAGAAGGATGTAAGTAGTTGAGTAAGGACTGGTTTATGATTAACATAACATATGACAAACTGTAACATGACTTTTCAAAATTGTGTCATATTATATTAATATTGTCAAGCATAAACCAGCCTTTATTTACTATTACTATGTAGAAATTATAACCAGCCTTTATTTACTATTACTATGTAGAAATTATAGGTATATTTGTGTACTGTCTTTGCTTGTGTCCTGTTCTTTCCCAAGTGCAAATAAAGGAGCGTACCTAACAACAGAAAATCAAGGAACATTTGCAAGAAAGAAGGATGTAAGTAGTTGAGTAAGGGCTGGTTTATGATTAACATAAGATTAACATAACACATGACACAAATAGTTCAAGGCATTTTTAATTTCCATGTTAAGGTTTGATCAAAAACCGTAACATGACTTCAAAATTGTGTCATATATTATATTAATATTATGTCAATCATAAACCAGCCCTTATTTACTATTACTATATAGATATTATAGGTATGTATCTGTGCACGGTTTTTGTCCTTGGTGTCCTGTTCTTTATAAATTTTTTGTTTCTATTTTTTTTTTGTTCTTGAACTTACTCAATTTCTTGTAGGTACTTGAATCAAAAGTACATGAGTTCATGAAACGAAGGTCACAACTTAAAACTTAACAGCTTAAAGAGTCAAGTCTCTGGATAAATCCCAATGTGTTTTAGTAAAAAGAAATTATTTGCATTTTCAACGAGTCAACACATTTTATTTTTTTAATTTATTTTTAATAAATTAATCCCATTTTTCGCACACCAAATAACTAAATCAATTCGTATTGCATTTGTGAGTGCATCCATACACTTGCACGGTTTTGTTGTTATGTTATATTTTATACGACGAGCACGACGTCCACGATGTTACTACACGGACTCGCGGAGGACAATTGAACAAGCCAGTGAAGGTTAAATTTGCGATCGTTGAGTTGACTCAAGTTTGAAACAAACACGTTTTGAAAACGAATAAACATTTCCCACTCTTTGAAGCGGTTGCAACTAGTCTAATTACTTGCTCCTACTCTAGATTTTGTTTCGTATGAATAATTATTGTTTTAACTAGTCAACCAGTTCAGCAGCATGAACAAACCAATGAAACAGAGAAAAGTTGAACTAAAAAAATGCAAAGTCAGCGTTTTTTTTTTGATTAATTATTAAGTCGCGTTTTTTTTTGGATTATTTGGATTAATTATAATTTTATGTTAGAAATGCGCATTCAAAAAATTAAAAAAAAAATGTTGAAACTATTTATTAAAAATTTATAAGATTTTCTTTACTTAAACTTATTGGATCAGCTAATCTGCTTCCGAAATATAGAAAATTAAAATTTTCGATTCTGAGCTTGAACAAACGTCAAGCGCACATTGAAAAATTGGTTTACAAAACTAAATACAAATTGAAAATTGAAATATTAATTGAAAACTTATTCGATTCGTTAAAATTTACTCCTTTTTGCGAAGTCGCATGCTTGACGCTTCTATGCTGTCGATCCATAGTTTTAATTCTTCGGGCACTTCCGGTCTGTAAGTTGCATCCTTTTCTAATAGACGAGCCATGATTTCCGGGACGTTAATGTTAATAATTTTATTTTGACTCAGTTGAATTGCCCGAATAAAACCATCGGACGTACAAAATTGTTGCTCGAAGTAAATATTTTTGTCGTCCCAGTATAATATCTGAAAAATATTTAAAAAAATGTATTTTAAAAACCTGTTGTTAAAAACAAAAACATGATAAATATTTACTTTGGTTTTTATGACGAACATCGAAAAAATAGGAATCGGTTTGCGATATCTTATGGACAATGCGCCTTGGAGGAAATGTCCGTTGGTATTACGAATTTCCGTGAGAATTCCCGTACGGGCCAAGAAGTGAAATCGACCAAAATCTGCTTCGCGAATATACCGAGCGTTGTTCATATGACTGAGAAAAATATCCATGTCTTGTGTTGTACAAATTCCTGAAACATTCAAATAAATTTATTCGAAAATGGAATATTTTTCGACTTGAAACAAATAAAATAAAATATTCATTTTTCGATGTTGCGAGTCAATCAATAAGAATGAACGCAACCGCATAATTATCGATTATAGGTATGAAAAATAATAAAATCAAAAAGTGCTTCGTAATTGTACAGTCAACGAAGTAACACCAACACAACCATATTATTTTGAGGTAACTTGTTTTAGAGCATTTTTTTTTCAAAAGCGGTTTATGTTATTTAATAAGTAAAAATTATAATTATGAATAACTACTAATTACCTTGCATTTCGATAGTTTCATCAGCTCGTACTCTCGATTGGAAATAAGTGCCGTAAGCGATCGTTGCACCGACCCGAATGAAATAATTCAAATCGGAAGCGACATACAGAAACAATACGATTAATAAAATGGTGATAGCGTAGATCATTAATATGTCTATGTCTAAATCTAATTTCAACATGTTGTTGTTTTTTGTTTTAGTTGAAGTTAAATAAAAGTTGAAAATTCGGTAAGTAAATTGCCCGACGGAGTCCACGGAGTCTTGAAAACTTGGAAACGATTCGCCTGCGACGCGTTCGATGTTCGCGATTGAAGTGCACTGTCTCGTACCTCTACGCTTTACCCCTCTAGTACTTACTTACCTGTACTTGCTTAAGTTTATTTATACGCGACGACCAAGTAAAACAGCCATTATTAGGTGTGTGTGCAGGTATGTACATATAATACACATTAATATCACTCGCGAATAATGGAGCTTGACACACGTCAATAATAGGTCATTATTCCTCTAGTGATTTACTTTACGCCAATCATAGCTCTACCCTGCATTCAATAATGATATGTGACACACGGACTGCATCTAAAACGTCATCTAGGATTATGTGTTGAATTCCATGTTGAAATCCATTGCTTAAGTTTATTTATACGCGACGACCAAGTAAAACAGCCATTATTAGGTGTGTATGCAGGTATGTACATATAACACACATTAATATCACTCGCTAATAATGGAGCTTGACACACGTCAATAATAGGTCATTATTCCTCTAGTGATTTACTTTACGCCAATCATAGCTCTTCCCTGCATTCAATAATGATATGTGACACACGGACTGCATCTAAAACGTCATCTAGGATTATGTGTTGAATTCCATGGTTGAATTCCATTGCTTAAGTTTATTTATACGCGACGACCAAGTAAAACAGCCATTATTAGGTGTGTATGCAGGTATGTACATATAACACACATTAATATCACTCGCGAATAATGGAGCTTGACACACGTCAATAATAGGNGTATGCAGGTACATATAACCCACATTAATATCACTCGCGATTAATGGAGCTTGACACACGTCAATAATAGGTCATTATTCCTCTAGAGATTTACTTTACGTCAAGCACAGCTCTTCGCTGCATTCAATAATGATATGTGAACTTCATCTAAAACGTCATCTAGGATTATGTGTTGAATTCCATGGTTGAATTTTTAAGTTTGAAAACCAAATTAAATTTTGTCGTCGCATAGTATTCAATTCGCGCATATGCGCTATTATATGCTCGGGCGTATACTCCGCTCGACTACCGTCTCGCTACGTAAACTTCGCCCTCGCGTATAATAGCCTCCATATGCGCTCATTGAATGATATACTATTAACGTATTTATGGTTTGTGCGCTGTAAGTTTATTGCTTGTTTGTTTTTTTTTTTTTGAATGAAATCTTATTTATTAGGTATGCATTATTCATCTGTGAAATGCAAAATATTAACCTATAAAAACTTAGTAAACCTGTAGATACAAAATTACTAGTTGCAAATGTGATTTGTGAATAACGCACTCACAAAGCCAAGGTGTTTCACCTATATGACAAAATTATTTTTTTTATACATATATGCAACTAAATTTACCTCTTTTGCAATAGATCAGTCGAATACCTTTGACAGAGGTCAGAGAAATGGCGGTCATGGGGTATGAGTGGGAAATTAATAGCATGATGTGATTTACGCATGATTTAAGCACATGCACGATTTGATTTTCCCATTGACGTTACCTTATGGCCGCCATTTTTTTGACCACTGTCAAAAGTATTGGATTGCCCCATCGTGCAACTTAATTTTGAAGGTGAAGATATTACTTTTATCAGGAAAATATAATGGAAAGTGTCACTCCTCGAATTTACCTTTGCATGTTTTTATGAAACACGCAGTATATTAACTTGACTATAAGACCCACCTATATACCTATTGTAGCACGTAAGTCAAGGTATTTAACTAATTCTATCGATGTCAAATGTCGTGCGAACCGAAATTACATTAATCACTTACATTTTTTATTTGTTTTCATATCATGCAGTCATTCAGACAAATTAATCTAGGTATACACACATTTTAAATTTGTTTCATCATATTTCCATTTAAATTTTGTTTCTATACTTCTGCGGACAATTTAACAACAATAACTTTTCGATTAGGCATTCTAATATGACGTCACAAACGTCAACATTTTGCTCGTGGTGGAAAAACATTGAGGTGGCGCTGCTGAGATTGCGGTGAATGTGTTGACGACGGCCTGATGACGATGAAGATAACAAATCATCGTTTTCTTGCGTTCCAACACGGAAACAATATATACATCACGCATGCGCATAAAAATTAACCAGTTCTGAACTGTGTGTTGGAACAAAGCTAATATCGTTTAAATTACGAACGCGTACGAATACATCTAAACTACCACATAAAGTATACTTACATATAAGTAAAAAAAAAATCCGAATAAATTACAAATACATCATTTAATAATTGTAGTCAATAGCAAAACATGTCATATATGTATACTGGCCGTCTATTGGATTGAGTTAAAATATGCGATTGTGTACTATTGGGTATAGCGTATTCAATGATTATTATGGTATTAGTTACAGATGCAGTTATAACAATAACAAGACAGAAGACTGCAATTATTCATTATTTATACACCATTAATATAACGATGCATTGAGCACAAGAACAAGAGAGAAATAACAGTTTTTGAGCTTATGTAAAGGCGGGTTTCCACCAAACCCCACAAAACAGAAACTGAGTTGAATTTGAAAATTTCATTCGAAAATAGCAACTGGCGTTGTTGCATAAAATTTTCGGCATCAGTGCAATTACAAATCTCGAAATGTTTAAAATTGTTTGATCTCGAGTAGCTATTTTCACAACTTATCAGCTTCTGTTTTGTCTGTTTAGTGCGAGGTTTACTAGAATCCGCCTTAATGAAACATGGAATTAGTTAGATGCTGATAAATAATTCAATGCTTTATTAAAAACGAATGGATAAGATAAAGTAAATACGGTTCGTAATAAAATAAATAATTTAAGTAAGTGCGGTAGTGACACATGTTCGTGAAATTGTGTGGAAAATTTTATGGAAACAAGCAAAATGTTGCATATATTTCCTTTTAAATTTTATTTTTTTGGCGATGTTTGTGGTGAAAGTAAAATTGTGTTTGTAGATATATTTTTTGCCCGTAATTTCGAATTTTAAAAATTTTCCATATAAGTAATAAAATTTTTATAATAAATAATAAAATTTATTACATTCTTTATAAATTATAAACATTTTTCATCATTAAGTGACAATTTACGTTGTAAATATTTGTAATTATCTATTTTGCTTCAGGCTCAAATAACAGTTGCGAAGGTGCACATACAAAATTATTGAGAGAAACTTAAGACAAGAAAAGAAAAAGAAAATGTATTTTTTTCTTAACTTTCCGACCATACTGAAGGTACATGATAAGGAAATTTATGTATTAGGTCAAAAAAATCTATTCGGGTTTATAAAATTTATATTTTCTTCGCCTGAAAAATTTAGTTCTTCATAACAACAAGACTTTCAAATTTGTTGATTGAAGCACTTTTTTTCAGTATTCTATTTTTTGTTTTATTTGTTTAGTTGTTATCGCTCGGTTGTTGTCTTATTGTGTGCTTTCTTTCTAACCAGATCTAGTTCCCATTTTCTAGTTGACTACTTCTCAGAATAAGAGAAAACATGAAATCGGTACATACCTACATGCAGGAACTAACAAATAAAGTAAACTACATCTCGTAATGTGATGTGTAAGATATTCATGTGCATAACTGAACTAAATTTCTATTCTTCTTTTTTTTGTTGTTGTCTCATTATAGTGCTATTATATCTTTTAAATGTTAAATGTTTATTTGTATCCTGTTATTACTTTATAAATATTTCGAAAAACAGTCAATTTTTCATTAGCATACCAGAATTTTTGAAAGAAAGACAAAAAGTGGATATATATTTTTCTTTTTTTACATCAACTAAATGTACCTACTTATAGAATGAGACATTTTCTCAAAATAGTTTGTAAAACTAACCATGGCTGGTTGAAATTCTGGCAACAGTGTTGTAACAATGGCGCAGTTGAATAGGACTTAGGAGAATATTGTTCCCGCATCGACTAACTCTATCCATTGTTTATATCCTTAAATCTAATACCATTTTCTGATTACTACACTTACTACACTCAGTGCGCACTTGCATGCACTGAAAAATTTTAGTGCACACTTTTACAGTGTCGAGACTTCGGACTATCAACAGAATTGCACTCGTACGCTCTCAGTGCAGTTTTTTTTGCACTGGATTTGAGGGCTCATTGTAAGCCCTTAGTCCTGGAGTAAAATTTTCTATACTTATTACTAAATTTCTTTAATATTTAGAGGTAATTCGTTAAAAGTTTTATACGGAATTATTATTTCTCGCAATTCAAGAAATATCTGATAAAATATAGAAAATTTTGCCCATCCAGTTCATAATCCATCGGATAAATATCGAAAACAAACAGTTTTGAATTATTGTGTTTGATATATGAATGTGCCAGTAGAAATAGAAACATGCAAGTACCATTTATTACCATTACCAACAACACGAACTATTACATTAATTCAAAGTGACGAACGGTCGAGAGGGAGTTCAACGGCCCGGCCCGTATTTACAGCACTATAAATTTGTGTATTTATTTATTAGGATCTTAAGACGTTTTATGGTTACTTAATTCATTTTTTGAAAACATAAGTATGTTTGAAAAATGTTAAGCACAATTGTTTTATTTTATTTCCTATATAGGTCCAGAGTCGCGACCCAATAGCACTAGTGGGTCGTAAGCCGATTTTTGGTGGGTCGAAAATATTCTTAAAAAATATGGTGCGGGACTCCGCACAACTTTCCGAAACTTAGTGTACAAATTAGAAACAAACAAAAAACTGGAAGCGATTTGCTCTTTAGCACTCTTGTGTATTTCATCTGTTCGATGAGTTAATAAAAAGCAGCAATTACAACCGGTAACAATAATTGATATTTATCCCCAAATGTCGGCTTTTTTCTATTCGTTCTTGTTCATGACAAATTACAAAAGCGCGGTAGCAATTGCTGCTTCTTATTCACTCTTCGAACTGTTGAAATACTACGTCACGACTGGAAACTTCTATGTGGTTCCCAAAACGGACCGTTTTATGGCTTTGTCCCTTACTCATTTGTCCATTTGGTTCCCTTTTCAAAATTCGATGTGGTTCCCAAAAAGAAGGTCATTTTTGACTCAGTTCGGTTTGGGTGGCTTACCACCCAAACCGAACGGCAAGGGGGTTGTCCTTATTGGGGTTAACAAGAGGTTAGTGTAAACACACAAAACGTACTTGGTTTTAACGTACTTGGTTTTTTACAATTATTTTTATTAACAAAGATTGTTGTATTTCAATATTGTATGTAATATTGTACTTGTACTTGATTTGGTTCGCAGCCACATTTCAGTCTGACGATTGTCTATTATTCTACCTTTTTACCTCTTTTCTAACTGTTTCAAAAGGTGTACTAGGGGGAACCACATAGAGTAAAATTTCTGGAGCAATAAAATTCCGCAAAAGTTTGAGAATCCCTGCTATAGGTGGTCGATAATTAGAAATTTTTATTGTTTTTAAGCAATAAGTTAGTATATTATCTACATTTTGTTTCTGCTCCAAGCCAAGCAGAATTTTTTTGGATTCTTTTGTCTCTTCGAAAAAAAGAGATATTAATGAAAGTCAAGAAACTCTTAATAGCTTTGAAACATACCGTTATTCAATTTTAACTGCGCAAAAAAATGATATATTACTTCACAATAACGTAACTCAACTACGTTTTTATTTTGTTTTAACTTTTAATTCTTACATGCTTTTTTTTCTATAATTCATTACACAAAAACCAATTTGGCAATCAAACTGTCATTCTAATTCAGCTTGTTTTCGATAGTTAATCGTTTTTATAGTTTTTTTTTTTCAATAAGTATATAGTTTCGCTGTTTATTATGCATATATACGCCAATCTTATCTCATTAATTTCCATTTAAATGTCTGCATTATTCACCAGATAACTATGCATAAGTATATGTATTGGAATTGAACTGTTATTTATACATTCCATACCTACACGATTGTCGTATATTTTTATTTTGTTTATACATACTTGCTTACTTAAGTACCTAACTTAAGAGAAAAGTGCATTTTTTAAACTTAAAATTTTCCTAAATCGGCGCTACTGCTAATTACTTGTGTAGGATGCGTATCCTTGTGTTTGTGATTCCTGGATTTCTAACTCTATCGATAACTTTTCCTCCTATTTCATATCGTATTTCGTCAAACATGAAGGCGAATGCATTATTAACAAACTTACAATTCTTCCAATCTTTCTCACATTTAGCTTTCCCTTCTACGTATATGTGCGACTGTCAAACGGTAGTGTATATATGTCAGTTTGTTGAATTTGAATTCGAATTTCATCGCTGTTATTAAAAGAAGTTGATAAAGTTTTCCTTGACATTGAGAATTTGGTTGAATAGAAGTTTTAAGGTGGTACGAAAGATTTAGCTGAATGCAAAACTCTTAAAAGTAAGGACGCTATAGCTATAGAAATTCCATAAAAATTATCAAGGTTATCAACAAACTTTGTTTTTATTTAACTATATATTTCTATATTCGCAAACTTACTATCTCTCTGACTTATATCTTTGCTTGGCTGGCATACGAAGTGTTTATGTTAGAATGTTGTGAGTCTACATTAATGAGTTTCAAATCAAATCAAAAGCAAACTCAACTCATATAAAATGCAAAACGCAAGACGATTTTATAAGGATAGGTTAGTAATGCTTTGCACGTTTTATTCAAATGCACGTCCAATCTCAAGCACAAGCTTTGAAAATATAACTGAATAATAAATTGAGTTAAAAATAAAAATGTTTAATGAATGATTAATAATATTAACATAATTAATTTAAATTCCACGTAGTTTCTTTAAATTAAAATCTATATATAATAATTTGTACTTGTTTATTGATGTGGAGTAATAATATTTATATTTGGAAATATTTCGCCAATTTAAAATTCAATAACTCATATCCAAAATTTTAAATAGTAATCAATGAATCGACTTGAACTTTGTAGTCTGATCATAATAACTCGCTTTGGTTGAAACGTACCTACTTATTGTCGAAGTATTCCTTTAACAAGAATCGTTAGACCACTCCCCCTAGAGGGCGCACGTATATAGAATAAAAGATTTCTATTGGTTTATTTTCACTGTAGTCAGCCCTTTTTAGGGAGTGGCCTAACTATTTCTGTTCGTGGAACAAATAAATTACGAAAATGTTGGTTGTCTAACAGCTATAAGTAAATAAATATATCTGTGCTGCATTTTAAAATTATTTTCGTCCTGTGAAGGTATTGATTATTATTTCTACATCAATGTTGCGGTTCATCAACATTTTAGAAATATATTTTTAAAATTTGCGTTCATAATATAGCCATTCTAGTACTGAAAGCGGTTTCGTAATGCATCTATCCTTCTATATCTATCATATGCGATGCTTTTTTATTTCATTAAGAAACAGTTCGTAATGGAAAATTGAAGGCAGACGGACTTTTTAAAATACACCATTAGGGAATTTCTTTTGTCTAAGTTGGTGACACTTCGTCGATCGACGTGTCGACGCCAACGCTTGGAGGCAGAATAGGATAGACAAAGCTAGCAATATACTTTTTAAAATACACCATTAGGGA